>JBBBWG010017946.1:0-14873 GCA_037176905.1 Azolla pinnata
TTAATAACCCATCCGATTCCGGTCGGACTAGTATCTACAGTCACGAAAATAGGCTTGCCATCAGAATAGTCCGCCTTCCGTAATGCGGGTGCCTCCATCAGTAATTTCTTCAGTCTTCGAATGGCTAATGTATGCTCGCTCGTCCATTGAAACTTGCACTTCTTCTTCAGCAGACCATACAATGGCTCGACAATATGAGCATAGTGTGCTATCCAAATATGATAAAATGCACACGCTCCAAGGAACCTTCAAACCTCCGTTTGGGACATGCATTCCTCCTTCATATCTTGAACTGCATTCACTTTGGATGGCGAGGGTTTTCGGCCGTATGCTCCACATAAGTGACCCACCACTGCGATCTCTGGCTGCAATCCAAATGAGGACTTTTCTCCTGAAAATGTTAGATTCGCTTCTTCAAGTCTTTGCAACACTTTCTCGCAGTCTTTCACATGATCTATGACGAACTTCCTGCGTCCATCCTTCTCTTTTGCCCCATCCTTCTCCTCATTCAAGCATCCTTTGATCGGAATTTTGACATCTGGGATGCAATCCTTCAAGACCTTGTTCATGGCGTTCACCATATGTGCCACCAAGTTTGTCGCACCTTAAGGCAAGGTACACATCCGCACCAGACTGATTGGAGTCCTCATGGTCGTAATATCTCGACAATCTACCGCCAACTAGAATTGATCATACCCGAAGTAAAGATCGCCAATGGAGTAGATGGATCGGCCTGCAAATGCTTTGGCAAATTCGTCCACACTTGGCCCAATTCCAGCATTCCGAATTGTCACCTTGTTGACGGGTTGAAGATCTTGAATGAATCGCAAGGATCCATTCTTCTTCGGCACCGTGAACCACCTGTTAGAGTATGGTGCGTTTGACAACTCTAGAATTCCCATTTCCACCTTCTCCTTCAAGAGCTTGATCAGCTTCGGCAGGTGCGCTCTTGGAACCGGTATCGGCTTCAGATTGCAATGTACATGCGGTACCGTAAAGATCACCATCGGTTCGGCCATCCTTGGATTAGCACACCCGATTTCTTGTGGGGTAAACGCGAAAGCCTTCCCATGTCTTTCAAGCTGCATCCTGCGAAACATATGCTCTTCTTCAAGGAGGAGGAAATCCTCCCGCCCAACTCGAAGCTTCTCCTTGGTCTCTTTAGTGAAGACATGACCTATCGTCTTCGGGTTCCTTAAACTTGGATCATTCGCAACTTCCTTCATCTTCTGCCCGCTATCTTCCGGTAACGGAACCGCAACTGGCTTGATCTTCCTATCCACCGTTTTGTATTTTGTGTTGACTCCAGCTAGCTCCATCAAGTTGCATCGATAATAATCATCGATGACGGCGTATATGTTGATGGAGTTGACGGAAATCACAGGTTTATCGTGAGGGCAGCTCAAGTCCACGACGTCCTCGATTTCGCTGATGGTGTCGTTAAATGAGGCTTCCTCCAAAGTATGAGTCAAGAACTCATCTTCGTCAATTATGTTTTCTTCTTTAAACATCTTCTCAAGGTGTTGAATCCGACGTTTATCCTTCCTATTGAGTAGTGTTAGTTTATATGCGCCACTAGATGTGACACATGTCGCTTCTCCTTGCAATCCATGCGCTCTCCTTCCTTGTGGGAACTTATGACTGCTCAGACTATTTGCGCCCGACGCTTTAATAGTCCGCTCTAAAAATCCGAGGATTCGCCTCCAAGGCTATCTCGGTTCCTCTCGTGATTGGGCTCGCACCGTCAAGAATTGAACGGATCTTCGACTATCAAGACTCTTGACTCGCGCGAAGGCTACTCCATTATCGAACACCTTGGTCTCCATCCGGGATGACGTGATATATGGTTGCCCTAGGATGATAGCATGGGAAGCAGAGTCTTGTACAAAGAAGTGTTGATCAATCTCCACATCACCGATCGTAACCTTCACATTTGGGCACGCCCTGTACAAGTCCTCCGTGGCCTTCGTCGCCACTCGAATCTTCCAACCATGATTGGTATTGATCGGCCAGTTCCCTTTCTTGTAGAACTCGGTCGACATGAGGTTGATCTCCGAGCCATGGTCGATCAAGGCCACCACGGTCTCTTTCTTCTCCCCGATCCTTACCGGCGTCTCCGTTGTCACTCTTGCCCAATGAGGTTGAGAGTAATGGCTGTCCGCTGTCACCTCTTCACCATCTTTCTCCTCGTCGGATCTCGTCATAGTTATAGCACTTGTTTTCGCCTCCTCTTCATCCAATTGTTGTCGCTTCCGCTTAATAAGGTCCACAATAGTATCATGGAACTCCTTCTTAGCAATCCCGAGCAGCTCTCTCAAAGTAAGGTCGACATGGTTGTCTAAGACTTTCTCCTCAAGAACCTTCCGCAAGTCCGTTTTTTGCTCTATGTCTGACCTCAGCTTGTAAGTCGGTGCCGCTCGTTCTCTCTCCTTCCTCGTAGATTCATCCACATCCATCCAAGCAGGTTGGCTCGATCCACCAGCCCTCATGCTTGGTTCGCCAACTTCTTTTCGTATCACCAATGGACCCAAGTCTTCTTTCCTTGCATTCCTCGTTTTGGGTCCCGTGGATGTGCCATCTTCTTAACCAATTCTTTTCCTCTTCTCTTCGACAAGCACTTCATAGTTTTCGCACACAACCTCCGCAAAGCTCGTTCTATCGTCAACTGGATCCGACCATCCAATAACTCGTCGCACATTCTGATCAGCAATCTCCAAGTCTTCTGAATCGATTTTTCCCTTCTTCTCGCACTCGAAGACCATTGGCCAAAATCGAACTCCAGGATTGATCGTCTTCAGATTCTCTCTTTCAATGCATATTCCAGCTGATGCAGCATAGTGCATAGCCTCCACATGCCTTGCATCCTCCTCTGCGACGATCTTTTTCAGGCCTCCTCTTCCAAAGTTCACCCGCAATGCCTTGCGGGTCTCGCTAGAGTGGATCATGTTGTCGTCCAGGTACACGATGTTCTTGCAAATCGCGTCTTGTAAGTCAGCACAATCCCTTCATGAATGCTCCAAGCTGCCGCACCACACGCATCTATATGCATCCTTCCCCTTTGGCCCGCGTCGACCTAAGTTGGCCAACGACACCGGTTCAAACTTCTTTGGTAGCTCCTCCATGATAGATTCCTCGATTGCTTTCTTGTCGACATTATTGATCCGCTTGGTCAGTTCAATCGTTGCAGGCGCCTTCCTTCTCCACACTTGTGGACTTTCCACGTCAGCTTCTTCTAGCCATTGCCGACGCTTGTTAAGGTAGCTACAAGCCTTCTTCATCGCCGCCCAGTCGACAACCAAGCCGTTTGGTTGCGTTTCATCCTCCAAAAGGCTTCCCAATTGTCGCCGATCTTTAGTATCCACCGCCTTCAAGAATAGCAGGACTTTATCTCCATCAAGAACTCGTTGATTAGCACTCGAAAGTCGATTGTATTTTTGGTCGAATTTCGTGTACACTCTCGATGCGCACTCATTCTTCCCTTTGTTCTCGATCCAATTCATTAGTGTATGGCGAGTCATCCTTGACGCATCTTCAAGCATATATTCAGCAAGAAGCGCCTTCTCGAACGACGCCCAGGTTGTATGCTCAGTTTGAATCCACATGATACGCTCGTGGATCCCTGGTTCCACCACATGCTTGAAGGTCGAAATCTTCTTCAGATCGCATCCCTCCGCTGCATCTTGTTCCCATACGTAGCAAGAAAATCCGTGATGTTCTTGTCACCAAATCGTTCAACTATCTCCACCGTTCGATCGACAGCTTTGTCGATTAACGCCTCCCGATCTCTCGCCGTTTGCATGAATTCCACGACGGACACCATGCCTTTCGTCAATTACTCTCCTTGAGTTCCACTCGTTGAAGCCATCTCGAAGTTGGTATCCTCCTGCCGCCTCGTTTCACGTCGGGTTCACCAGAGATGTCGCGAAACTGCGACGAGGATACGTAAAAGTTGAGGCAGGACCCCAGGGCCCCCGACCAAAGAATACCAGAACCGTGCGTTCCGTTTATATGAAGAGTTGAAATGAATAAAATTTAATACTAATCATTAACAATAGAAATGAGATTACAACTATCCCCAAGATTAGATACACAAGGCTTTCCCGATTTAGAACACTTCAGATTAGGGGTTTTAAGAGTTTAGGAGAGAGAGCAGATTAGGTTTGATCGGCGGACTTGGGAGAGAGAGAGCAGATTAGGGTTTGATGGCGAATTTGGGAGAGCAGATTTTGGTAGCAAGGCCTTTGTTTAAGGAGACACGAACGCCGAGAGATCCCAGGAAACCGACGAGCAAGAATCCGAGGGAAAAAATAAGGAAGATGATATCGTCACCCAACTCCATACCTCGACCTTGACCTAGGATTTGAACCGAGATTTTGGCCTGAGATAGAGAGAGAGAGAGAGAGAGAGAGAGAGAGAGAGAGAGAGAGAGAGAGAGAGAGAGAGACGGCGGCCGTCTCTCTCTGATCTGCTGCTGGTTCTTCCTCTCCTTCTACTTCTTCTTCTGCTGTCGGCCTCCTCTCCTTCTGCTTCTTCATCTATTGTCTGCTCCTCTCCTTCTTTTGTCTTCTTCTGCTGTCCGCCTCCTCTCCTTCTGCTTCTTCTTCTTCTGCTGTCCGCCTCCTCTCCTTCTACTTTTGCTTCTTCTCCTTCTTCTTGTGCTTCTTCTCCTTCTTCTTCTTCTCCCCCTCTCCTTTTTCTCCTCTCCTCTCTGAGCGGCTCGCCTTCCTTTTTCTCCCATTTTTAGCCTTCTTTTTCCCTGCATTCTTTTCCTTCCTCTCTTTTTCTTCAGTCCTTCCCTCCTTCATGAATGAATCCATGGAACCAATGAGAAAGGCAACAGTAGCAAAAAGGACTTATTTCAAGCTTCACATTTTCATCCTTCGTATTTCATTCGTTGCCTAACTTACCTTCCCTTCAAAATCTAATACCTAACCATGTAAATTGCTAGATTGCAAGCCAAAGCTGTCATTTCTTTCCCAAGATTGAGATTGATTTAGCATAGAATCCATCATCTGGTTTGTAGCACTTTTGCTGCTGCATCCATCTGAAGACCTCGAGGGTGAGGAGCCATCGGTCCATTCTGTCTACGCGCAAAGAGCCCTAACAACATTAGCTCGAACCTTGTCATTGTCTTTAGTAAGTCTCACTAGACATTCGGCTAGCTCTCTCAATAAAGAGAATGCCGTACGATCCATTCTTTTCCTTCCGGATAACATCCATATGCATCACAAAGATTTGCCAATGCCCAAGAAGCAGTAATACGAAAAACAATAGAAGTGTCCGCACAATTGCCCGCCGTATTCGTATGCGCTTCCGCTGAATTCGTCCGCACACAGCCCAACTCGTCCATGCATACGGTCCGCACTCGTCCGCATATATTCCGCACTCGTCCGCATACGTTTCGCACTCGTCTGCATACGGTCCGCACTCGTCCGAAAGCTCTTGCGGACCTTAATCTTGCCACACCAAACTACTAAGCTAATACAAAATTATTATGTTTTATATCGTGTGAAAAGACACACGACAGCACAAGCCCGAGAAATAACAAAAAAAGTGAACAAAGAGGTAGCAAAACAAGCTATCCCTTGCAAAAAACCATCAGCGGGCGAACTACTTATTTATAACAAATTCTATGCAAATCTAGAGTGGCCGATACATGTTGCACATGTACTAAGATTGCATTTTTTCAATTGAGGCGCGCTCATTTAGAATGGGTTTAAAAGTAAAAGCACATGAAATCGGTTGTCGTTGAATAAGGCGACACGAAATCAAGGAAGAGGATGCCCAACAGCTGGAAGGCATGAATGTAGCAAACAAAATGATACAATCGTTGATGCATGACGATATAATCTGTTGTCGATATCAATGGAGATGGATGAGATAGTGTGCCAATGCAGAATCAGAAAGCAGTTGCACAGTTCGGGCAGATCAGGAGACAGAAATATAATCGATAGGATACATGAAGGCTCCGGTAAGGAAGGTGTGGTTGAAGAGCTGGAAATTGAAAGTATCGGTAAAATGAAGGCCGTCCCAGTTGACGTAGCTGGCGGGGTTGGGGCAGACATACAGCGATTCCGTGTCGTTGGAGCACGAGAAGGCTGTGAAGTTGTATCCGTAAGGGTAGCGCGAGCCGGCACCGCAGCAGGCATTCAAGGTGTCTCCAAAACCTAGATAGTCGAAGAATATATATGCAAAATATAGGATCAGACCGGCATAAAAATTATAGAGAGGAGCTGAATTAGATCATAAACAATGTAAGAAAGCGGGAGTGGGGGGGGGGTGTAGGAGTGAGTTAGTAGTAGAGACCCAAGGGGTGTGCGTGTTGGAGGATGTGCTGGTGGGCGCCAAGATAGTCGAGGAACGTGTAGCTGGCGTCGGGGTGCAGCTGGGCGAGGCTGCGCAGCATGGCCACTATTTGCACAGCAGTGTTGGCAGCAATGCTGTTCATGGCCTCGACGCAGCCGAGCGAGTCGCGTGGCAGGCCCGCGAACGTGGCGAGCACAAAAGATTGGCAGCCCTGCGCCCCGACGCCGCCCACGACTAGGCGGCGGGCTCCGCCGCGCTCGTACAGCGCCTGCACAGCAGCAGCCACGCCTCATGATCCCATCCATTTTTTGATATCATATGATCCACTCATCATCCGCGGGCTTCATTCGATCAAGTACCAATCCGTTCTTCCTGATCATCACTACACTCATACTACTTCTGCATGATCTAGTAAGTATTTAATGTCCTTATAAGTACCGCGCGCGCCATTGCCCGAATGATGCATCGACGATTCATTGATCTTCAGTGTCCTGTAATCTAGCTAGCCTACGGCCTACTAGCTGATCGCTCAATATCCAATCTCCGCGCTCGATTATACATTATACTATAATTAATATTATAGATCCTACCTCCAACGACAGCCTTATCTCTTCCACCACCAACGGCACGATGGTCGCGTTCACAACCTCCGGAGGATAGCCCAGCTTGTCAAAGTAGTTCTTGTAGTCCAATCCACCTGTCGAGATCACGTACAGCGCATCGCGCAGTGTCTCCGCCGTGGGCAGCCGTTTCCGATCCGTTGCTGATGAGGAGGAGTTGTGAAGCACCGCGTCGACGAGCTCGTCGATGTGCCACGAGATCTGGACAGGGAGTGCCATGGGCATGATGTCGGGCAGCACTGTGGAGCCTGGGATCGCGTAGTTGGCCCCCTCATCGAAGTCCAGGAACACGTTGAGCCATGGATTCAGGGGACGAAGCCCGAGATGCTTCGCTGCCCAACAACACACGCGATATACATATGATCATGTTCTAATTCTTCTAGATCTGATCATCCTGTACAACCAGCTACATGATGATGAGCAACATACTTATAAATTCATGCATTCGTACCGAGGAAGTCGCCGATGACGGTGCGACCATCAGAGAAGCGACCGTCGGCATATCCTGGATACGTCTTACCGAACGGGAGGCTGTAAGCCCGGAAATGGTTGACAAATGGGCCGTTGCCCGTATCACTCATTGAATCGCCAAACATGAACAGGGCCGGAATATTAGCAGCAGCATTTCCGGCATCCACATTCTCCGATGACCACCAACGTAGCTTGGCTGCTGCTTCACTTGGCAGTAGAATACAGACATCATTGTACGGGAAGAAGAAGAGGAAGCAGAAGAAGAAGAAGAAGAAGTGAAAGAAGTTCATTTTAGGCATGTATATCAATGGATTTACAACAAAACACAGATCTAATGTACACTCTCAGAAAAAGTATACACGAGATCTACACTTAAATATGCAGAAGAAGAAGATATGAAAGAAGTTCATTTTAGGCATGTGTATTAGTGGATCTACCACAGAACACGGATCCAGCCACATATATGTACACTTTCCTCTTCCATAAATATATTTCCTCTACTTTACATTTCCCTTTTGGATCTAGGGCTTTTACGTTGTATTTTATTAATCTTTCTTGTACTATTTGAGTCATTTTAGAGAAGACGACACTATAGTACCTTTCTTTCTTTCTTTCTTTCTTTTTGTCTGCTCCTTACCATGTTTACAATACTTGTATAGGAAATATTTGTCACTCATATCACTTGATCACAAGTCAACATTACTCATGCCGGCCTTTGCAATATACTAGTCGTTTGAATATTAGTCGTTTGTTATGCCACTACAGGCATTTAACATCCAAACATGAAACGTGTTTTGAATTGTTTTTTCAATGTGTCATCTAATTGCACGTCAAATTAATTGTATTCAATGCTCATGGAACTAATATTCAGAGAGTACTACAAGGTATTGGTGATTTGATCGCACCAGTTTGCCACGATGTAGATTTTGCAACATAGTTTGCACAAATTTGTCATGATCGAGCTGTGTGACAAATTTGCTTTATGAAAACTGTCAAATTTGTTGTGTAATTGCCACAAATTTACCACATATCTATCACGCTCTAATTCAGAGCATCAAATTTGCCGTGACCTTACTACTTATTCAATACAATGTTGACCTTACTACATCAAATTTGTTGTAACTTTTCCACTAGTTTGCCACAAAATTTTCTTGGATTTTACTGTGAGCTTACCATGCTTGTTAATGCAACTTTGCTATAAATTTGGCCATACTTGCATCAAAAAAACACTAAGAATATTTGTTGTAGAGTTGATGCATCACAAATGAACTTGCGTCTACCACTCTACTATTTCCAATTTCAAAAACTTACCACCACACTATATTATCTTAGATATTTAAATGTAATTATATATCAATCTATGCATACATATATACATAATTGTTGTTCGTAAAGTTATGAAATAAACTTTAACTAGAATGGAAATAGGAGGTTGAATCAAAGTAGTATGGAGTCGGGTGGTACAACCCTGAGTAGGATTCCTCTACGTGTTTTCTACGACTACGACTGCGATTGATTCTCTATTCGCCTACACTTTTGGCAACCACACTACTTGAATTTCAATTTAAGAAAAAGAATATGGAATAGATGTCGTCTTGTGAAGATATGATACCGGCTACCAAAAGAATCACAAGATCCTTCGCTTGCGTTCTTGCATCCCGTACCAGCAGTGCAACGGATCGTGTTGTGGACAACCTATCGTCACATACGGTATGTCGAACAAGTCTTCAAAGGGATGGAGTTATCTCCCGGAACCCGAAGTTTTCGTTGGTGCACAAGCGACCGCAAAAAACGTACTGCACGGATCAGCGGACCTGGCATCTATAGCTAGCAAAGCACATTGTAATCTTGGAAGTACAAACTGGCATCCGTATGCCGTAAGGTATAGAGATGAGGACAACTTCAAGAGTCATTCAACCTCGTGTTTGGGACTATCCCTAGCGGAACGAGAACAATCCATGATCATGGAATTTTAGTTGTCATTGGAGGGCTAGGCAACGTGCTAGTATGCCTAGCAAGACATTAGCACATTCACAATGTTCTAAGAAGGACAGGTTCGAGGAACTCTTTTGAGTAAAAATTGATCCAATGTAAATACTAAGGGAATATTATTCATTGCAGCAGCAACCAGGGGAATCCGTGGGGGGTTCCTACTGCGTTTTCATGTAGTACAAGGCTTGATAGAGATGGCTCTATTGGAGGATATGCAAAAACGTCAATTTTTGAAAGCGTTGAAGGAGCCACTTAGGTTGTCTTTTGCGCTATTAGACTTCCCAACCCTGCCTTTGACAGAGGTTTTCAATAGGGCTTTGTCATGTTGTATGGTGCCAAATCTTCACGTGAGTTGGGTGATGATTACTAGGGTCTTGACTAGGACAAGAAGAAAATGAAAGAAAGAAAAGCAAAATGAATGGTAATGGGTTTATAGATTAATTCTAAAGAATCTCTCCGACAAGCTCTTGATGATTTCTGATGTTGATCTGACTATCTGATTAATGATGATTTGATTCTAATGATGAGTTGATGATATTCTCTGATGATGAGTCCATGAATTGATGATCAAGGCTTGAACAAACCTTGTTTTTATAGTTGTACAGATCCTATCCATGCCTTCATGCATGCTAGTTATACATGCATGCATGCACACATATCATGCATGTGTTTTTAGTTTGAGCTTTGTTTGTATCATATTCGAATATATCTTGAGAGTCTAATAACGTCGAGGTACAAGGTTCAAGTCTTACCTTGTGCACGTATAGTACTGGTATATCAATATGTTATTTATCCTCATATTTTTACTATTTGGAAGGGGTGTACCGTGGGCACTACGACAACGATGTCAGAACATAGTAAGAGATTGAACGATTGAAGGAATATATAAAGACAATAGTAAAAGAGAAGAGAGTGGATTGATAAGAGAAGACTGAGTTTATTATAATAAAATAAATACAAAGATGAGTTGATACAAAGTAAGCTTGGAGCTGAAGACTGGTGTTGATTCGAATTGATTTGATATGATCTATTTGTTTCTATATATAAGTTTCTATAGAAGAGCCTAGAGATTTCTAAAATGTTTAGACCTAGCATATTCTAAGATGTTCTAAAAAGTTTTAGAGTTTTCTCTAATACAATAATTATTATAAAAAGTAACGTTTATTTTAATGGTTAGACTTTGAAATTTGTAATATGAAGTCCCAGGTTCAAGTCCAGGTGATCCTTATGTTGATGGATTGATGAGAAGCGTTAAATTACATCATTAACAACTAGGACTAGGGCTTATCCTAGTTTCGTGCACGTGCCCCTCTCCCACAAGCCGGAGGGAAGGATGTATACTGCACCATATGCTTACAATCTTCTAGCACGAAAGAACGCACCCATAGTCCAAACGATTGAACCGGTGTCGTGTGTCTCTTCACACACGATATGAAACATAATAATTTTATGTTAGCCTAGTACTTTGGTGCGAGGAGATTAAGGTCTTCAAGAGCTTCCAAATGTATTTTACAGCATGTTAATCGGGCAAGTACAGTTAAAGTTACGGATAAATCATGATAGAACCCTAAACCCTAAACCCTAAACCCTAAAACCCTAAAGTGAGTTGTCCCACATGAGCAGGTGAGGTTCGGATCAAGCAGGATAAAAGTAAACCTTGAAAAATGGCTTTTATCTGCGTTCGTTGGAGTGCTTTGTAGCGCTCTGTGAGGGTTTTAGCTTTTATGCAACGTCCACGTTTCGTACTTTTGCTGGTATGAGTGCGAACCGTATTCGGACAAACGCGGGCCGTATTCGGACGAGTGCGAACCGTAATCAAACGAGTGCGGACCGTAATCGGACGAGTTGAACTGTATTCGGACAAGTGCGGGCCGTATTCGGACGACTGAGGGCCGTAATCGTACGAGTGCGGGCCGTAATCGAACGAGTGCAGACCGTATTCGGAGGACCGTATTTGGACAAGTGCGGGCCGTAATCGAACGAGTGCGGGCCGTAATCGAACGAGTGCGAGCCAGCCGTATTCAGACATGTGCGGACCTTATTCCGACGAGTCGGACTGTATTCAGACAAGTGCGGACCGTATTCGGACAAGTACAGGCCGTAATCGTAAATCATCCGAATGGACGGGCCGTAATCGTAAATCGTCGGAATCGACAGGCCGCGTTTGTAAATCGTCGGAATCAACGGGCGTAATCATAAATCGTCGGAATCGACGGGCCGTGTTCGATCGTGAAGTGCATGCAACTAAAGTGAACGCCACTTGGGAGTCATGCAACGGATCTAGAGATGCGAACTTGAGTTCGTTTATGCAAGAGGAACCAAGCCTTCTATAAAAGGAGTCTGCGGCACTCAAACCGGGGGCTCTCTAATCTAAGCCAAATTTTCGGAATTCTAAGCCCTAATCGGGTAAAAACTCAAAACCCTATTCAGAAAAACTCAAAAACCCTAATTGGGTAAAAACTCAAAACCCTATTCAGAAAAACTCAAAAACCCTAATTCGGTAAAAACTCAAAACCCTATTCAGAAAAACTCAAAAACCCTAATCTAGTACTTTCACCATACCCAATACTTTCTGATTCTGATTTCGGGATTTATTGTAATTTCTTCTCCATAATAATGAAAGCTATTCCAAATTTATACATTTAAGCTAAATCATCACTCTTAATATCCCGGTATTTGGAATTCTCTAGTCGGAGGCCCCGGGGTCCTGCCTCGACGTTCGATAGAGCGGTGGAGATAGCTGGACGATTTGGTGGCAAGAAAATCATGGATTTTCTTGGTACATATCGAAATGAGATGACGTAGAGAGATGTCAACGATCTGACGCAGATTTCTAGCTTCAAGCGTGTGGTGGAACCAGGGATCTGCGAGTGCATCATGGAGATCCAAAACGAGCATGCAACTTGGGCGGAGTTCGAGAAGGCGCTTCTTGCTAAATACATGCTTGAAGATGCATCAAGGATGACTCGGCATACGCTCATGAATTGGATCGAGAAAAAAGGGAAGAATTTGTGCGCATCGGGAGTGTACGTGGAATTCGACCAGAAATACAATCGTCTTCCGAGTGCGGATCAACGAGTTCTCGATGGAGATAAAGTCCTGTTGTTCTTGAAGGCGGTGGATACTAAAGATCGGCAAGAATTGGGAAGCCTTTTGGAGGATGAAACGCAACCAAACGGCTTGGTAGCGGACTGGGCGGCATTGAAGAAGGCTTGTAGCCGTCTTGACCTGCGTCGGCAATGGCTAGAAGAAGCTGATGTGGAAAGTCCATAACCGTGCAGAAGGAAGGAAGGCGCCTACGATGATTGAGCCGACCAAGCCGATCATTAATGTTGACAAGAAAACGATGGAGGAATCAATTATGGAAGAGCTCTCCAAGAAGTTTGAACCGGTATCGCTAGCCAACTTAGGTCGACGCGGGCCTAAGGGGAAGGATGCGTATAGATGCGTGTGGTGCGATAGCTTGAAGCACTCACGAAGAGATTGTTGGGGACGAAGGTCGTCAGGCGGAACAAGCACTGGCTTCCAACAGTATGGTGCAGGCGTCAAGAAGTGGGTTGATGCTGAGAGAAAATCAGATCTAAAGGAAGAGGCTTCAAATTTGTTCAGGTTTCAGGTGGCGGCCAAAGACACAAGAGAGTGAGAGAGAGAGATAGACACAAGATGGAACTTCCATTAATTGAGTTGGAGCAACCAACTTCGGACGACCATACAAGCCTGGTATTTATACCCCCAGACTAGGGCACAAGCCATTCCGGCATATTACAAATATGGCCCGTCCACTAATGGACAGTGTGAACACGGCCATTAGATGCCCGTATTCGACACTCCCCCGTAATAGGAGTGTTCCAAAAAATCCGTAAAGGAAAAAGGAAATGTACAGGTTTTAAAGATATACAAAGGGGCGGATAGACTACGGAATAGTGCGATCGGAAAGTGCGATCGTGCACCGACAAGATTAGTTGTAGAGTTACGGAAAATCGGAAGTTCCGGAAGTTACGAAAAAACGGAAGATACGAATAAACGGAAGATCGGAAGTCACGAAAAAACGTGAAATTACGATCGGGCACAATTCCGATTAATCGTAGAAGTGCGATCGCCGTAGAAGTTGCAACTATCTCCGTAGCTAGTCCGAAATCAGCTTCACGCCCATCCGATTGCGTAAGGACCGAAATCGGTCCATCGAAAGACTGTTGGTCATCGCGTCCGCAACGTTGTCAGTCGTAGAGACTGATATTGTTGTGCAACGTCCGCATCTCCTTAGTTGTGCAATCTCGAACGAAGTGATACCGAACCTCAATATGCTTCGAAGCATTGTGATGTACCGGATTCTTCGCTCAGGCGACGGCTCCCTGGTTGTCGCTGAACACGGTCAAAATCCATTTCGAATTACATTGTCGAAACGTACGGGCTAGTCGTCCAAGCCAAAGCGCTTCCTTCGCTGCGTTCGATGCAGCTATGTACTCTGCTTCAGTGGTACTAGTAGCCGTACAATCCTGTAGTTTCAACCTCCACGAAATGGCGCCGGTTCCAAATCTGAAGAAGTATCCGGGCGTCAATTTCCGGGTGTCGAGACTACCCGCATAATCCGAGTCGGTGAAGCCCACTGGGCTTAAGGGTTTGTTCGGTCCGAATTTGATGCCGTAGTCTTGTGTGCTAACCAGATATCTAAAGATATGTTTCACTACGTTCCAGTGTCGACGGCCGGGATTGTGCATGAATTTGCTGACGACTCCAACCGCATGCGCTATGTCTGGCCGCGTCGCGACCATAGCGTACATTAACGAGCCAACAGCCGGTGCGTATGGCACTTACTTCATATGGTCCCCCTCCGGACCGGGTGTCGAGCAGTCCTCTCGTGACAGCCGAAGGTTGGCGGGAAGCGGTGTTGTAGCAGATCGAGCCGAATGCATGTTGAAGCACTCCAAAATTCGTCGGATGTAAGCCGACTGAGACAGATACAACTGTCCCGAATGGCGATTCCCGGTGATCTTCATCTCAAGAATGTGATGCGCCGGACCGAGGTCCTTTATAGCGAACTTCAGCAGCATTTGTCGTCGGAGCTCGGCAAGCTCTCCGATATGTCGACCAGAGAGCAGGATATCATCCACGTAAAGGATGAGGAAGATAGGACTCCCATCGGGTGTGTCCTTATCGTAGAAGCAATGGTCCTCATCCGACCGAAGAAAGCCGATCGACCGTACGAAATCGTCGAACTTCCTATACCATTAGCTCGGAGCTTGTTTCAATCCGTACAAGCTCTTCCGTAACCGACATACGAGATGTTCACGGCCTGGTTACGCAAAGCCTTGCGGCTGCTCCATGTAAATTTCCTCGTCTAGATCACCGTGGAGGAATGTCATTTTTACATCTAACTGAAGAAGCTCCAAATCCTCGAGCGCGAGTACGCCGAGGAGGAAACAGAGGGTGGTCATCTTTACGACGGGTGAGAAGACTTCGTCGAAGTCTACACCGTACTCTTGC
>JBBBWG010017968.1:0-14851 GCA_037176905.1 Azolla pinnata
GTGATGGGAGGCATGCGGTACGGCCGGTGGAGGGCCAAGGAACAAGCATGCGCGCGGAGGGGCCACAACAAGGGACCAACGGTGACGGTCGGATGACGCCTATGAGAGGCGAGTATGAGGAAGACGATGAGGATGAGTCCTGGCACGATGCCAAAGAAGATGGATGGGAAACGGCAGTCTGTGGAAAGGCTAATGACGGAACCGAGACGGAGCCGGAAGGAGAATCGGAAGGCCTCATCGGAGAACAAGGGGTCGGAAATCGGCATGACCGATTCGGATGGGACACGATCCGGGCGTGGATCGGTTGGTCGAAATGGGACCGCGGCACGAACGGAGAAGAGACCCGAGAGGGATCCGGAGACTTCGGTCGTTCGGCCACTATGGCAACATAAGACCGAGGAGAAGGAAGGTGGTGGCGAGGGGACGAGGGCCACGACAGACAAAGGCGCCGAGAAGAGCGAGTGCGGCATCACGGAGGATGTGCGGGGCCAAGCAGGCCAAGAAGGTGTTCCTCGGAACGGAACGGCAACATCGGAGGTTGCGAAAGACAAAGAGTCGGAGGACACCGACATGGAGGTCAGGATAATGGTATGCTCTAACGCGAGAGAGCACGGCAAGCAAAGGAAGGGCGGAAAACACGTGATGGGGTCATCGAAGGACCGAAGCACGCATTCGAAGGGCAACGTCGGCGAATGGGAAAAGCCCACGGAAGGCAAGCGCAGGGCGGAGAGACTCGGCACGCCGAGGTACGCGACACGCAGAAGGCGGAATCCGGCGTGTGATCGGAATGGTTGGCAATGGCATTCGGATTTTCGCCCATAAGAGGAAAACCGAGCAGAGCAAGAGGAAATGGCATGTGCAACGTTGCACATGTTTGTATAAGATATTTTGATAGGAAAGAAAAAAGGGGGGGATTCATCCCACATTTTAAGGCACTCTCTACCTTGGGCTATAAAAGGAAAGAGGGGTCTCTTGTTATGGGGTTGCCATTTTTTAGTGTAGATAGGTATACCACTTAGGTCGAGGGTTTGCTATTAGGTTTAGGGTTTGTCTAGGGTTTCATCTTTTTGGGTCTTCTCCTTCTTGTTGGTAAGTTAGGGTTTGGATATAGTCATTTGGTGCGGCCGAAGCGGCCGCCATTGTTTTAACAATCTTTGGGTGTAATATAGTGACCTTGTTGAGTATCTTGTCTTCTTCCTCTTTTATCTCTGTGTTAATGCTTTATTCTTTCTCCTCCCTCACTCGAACTAAGCTTCCATCACTCCCCTCTCCCTAGTCCAAGACCCCCGTGGTCCCGCCCTTCTACACGCACGAGCGTAACAACTCGACAACGCACTGAACTTTGGCAGCCCAACAACCAATTGTTTCATGCAGTTGCGGAAAGTTTATGTGGCCAAATCTTTTGTGCCATAGGTCGATGTCTAATTCGACCTTCTGCCCTCTAGTATATACATTACAGTGGAATCATTGTTGCTGTTGAGGATGAACATCCCCCCATCTCATCATCCACGCACAACGACGTGACCACCGTCTTCGATAAAGCACCCACTGCAATTGAATCGTACTTGCATTCCTTGATGTGCGATTTGTCCGACCGATACAACTTCTTTGTAATCATCAGTACGTGCAAGAAATTCTTCATGTGACCTCTCTAGAGAACATGGCTTAGGGGTACATCTCCAACGTGCTCGACGGTGTGGATCATATCATCGCCAATCTCGACATATCTTGGCCCGCATATCTCAATTAACCATTCTTGATGGCTTGTCATATGATTGGTCGCACCCTACTCAACATACCACACCTTTACCTGCTTGGAGGTGTTCGCCTCCATCAAGTTTGCGTGGTGTCTCATAACAAGGGCCAGATCACACTTTCATGACCCGAACTGCAAGCAAAGTTCAACCTTTGTCGATTTCCTTGGTCTGCCTACTTCTTTCAACATTCTTCTTCGCGATGGCCCTGTTTGCTGCAATACTAGCATGTACTCGACCCATTCTGTAAACTTGCGGCTCCTTGGTGACTACGCCTCCTTATTGCTGTCCTTGACTGCACTCGTGCCATTCTTGTGCATCATTAATTCTCTATGTATTGCGGGCACCATCGTCATGGCTTAACCTTCCTCTCGATCCACATGCTTGGCCTCATTCACAGCTCCTAGGTGTTTGCATGTACATCTGGTTGTCATGAAGTGTACTCTTCGTCACCTTTACATGGTTTTCTTCAACCAACAGCATGGATTGAAGGTCCAAGAAGACGGGAGGTTTTTCTCTTGTATAATGGTTGTTCTGAGCGGTCTGTAGTGTTGCGGCAGTCCTCCCAATCAAATCTTAAACATTTCGTCCTCCTCCATCGTTAAGTCAATGGAGCCTAGCACGGCATAGATCTCTTTGATCTTGGAGGTGTAATTCGTCATTGCGTCACCTCGTGCCCTAATACTATGTAAAGAAACCGGAAATGCTCCTGTTGTAGAAGCTATGAGGAGTAGAGAGAGTAGAACAACAAAGATGGAGACACAAAACACAAAAGGCCAGAAGACAGATTGTTCTATTTAACTTTGCAAAAATACCCCCCCAAAGGGGTCTTATGTAGCTGCTTGATAGATTCCTCACATTGTGGAAGATCGGTTATCGTAACTACATGGATAGTCATCTTGAATGTCCATCAATGTGGTAAACTGACTAAATACATAAAAGTAGGTGGGCTCATCAATACATAAGAATTTGGTTCTAATTAGATTCTTTTGATTGGTTAATGACCACGTCATAAAGTTAAGTTATCACTTAACAATGAAATACGTTTTTTATAGTTTTTCACCAATTTATGTTGAGACAAGAGGTTGATTTTAAAAGGATTAAGGGTATAAATTGAATATATCGATTCAAGAATATGAGACAAGTGTTCATATTTCATATAAAGTGTTGAAACAATATGAACATACCAAGACCTAGGGTTTCTATTTATATAAAGAGGGTCGTTATCTTCTGGCCTTTACCCACATCGAGCCTTTGTTAGTGTGGCTAGGCTCTTGTTAGCTCAATATGTGCCATTGTTGCAAGATCCAAGATACAATATAGATTAACACTTGGAGAACTATTTTGGCGAGTAAGTGAAGCTCCAAGCATATTTTAGAACTGTATTGTTCATGACATTCACAATATGTGCTATTGAAGCAAAGTAGATAGTCTCACGACCGAGATTGGAATTGTTGCCATCATGACATGACATCCCTACGACCGACGACCATTGAAATCAATTTTATTCGAGCAAAGACTGTCAATGGAATAGATTGATCTTACAAACGTTCACTTTGGCAAACACACATACTCTACTGTCAATCCTTGCATTTGAACGGTCACCTTGTTCATAGATGAAAGAATATGGAGCATGGCAAATGCATTTCAGTTGATTGGTGTGCACCACAGCTCCCACTAAAACAATTTAAGCGTGGTATTAAGAAACGACATGTTGGTTCACATCCCCATCCAAGATTGATTGACAATTCGGTATCAGACAAAACCAAGGATGATTATAGTTCAACGGACACAGACATGGTTCTCAAACACTTGGGCTGAATTCAAAGTGGTGGCTCACTCTGGAGAGTTATTGGTAAGAGCTTTGCTGCAAGAAGCAATGGGATGGGCCTCATTATGTCAGTGAGACAGGTGTAACGCACCTGAACAACTTAGGCAGATGCACATAGCCGATAATACAACTTGCACAAAAATACTAAATAATGAGTTGATCAGAGATGAGCAGAGTGACGTTAAGAGACAGTGCAGGTGCAGGCAGTTCCCACCACCAACCGTTACACAGCAATATACTCAGTCAGTGCACAATGGTGGCATGTTGGATACAAGAAGCTGACATTTATCCAAACTGTTTATTTGGCAAGTAAAGGTGTGGCAAGCTGCTTTTCAAAGCAACTTGGTGGAGACGTCAACGATGTGTTCACATGACACATCTGTCTCTTTCATACATACAGTACAAGACCTACTTAGCTAAGATAAGAAGTTACACACTAACAGTATAACAATGTGATATATAAACAGCAAATCAGCTACTGCCAAACTTTGAAACCTGGCTTAATCCACTCCACGGGCATATGTCGTCCATCCTTCACAGGACATTGCCGTATAATAAAACAACTCATCCTTTCCCAAAACAGGCAGAGGGTATGGTATGTATGTAAGCTTGCGGGAGCAAACAAAGTAATGACTGGATGGTTCCAAGCAAGCAACCTGCAAAACAGAGCTTCATGGATAATGAATGTCAGGTAGAAGGCCTGCACGCTATCACAAAAGGAAGCACGATACATAATTTAGGTCCATTAGTCCCAAATGAAAGAAACTGAGCTTGAGCTGGTCCAGTTGTTGGAGTGGATGTGATTAAGTAACGCTAATCAAGCCATACATTTAAAATTCATGTGTAGCTTATGTCTCTTGTACTAAGAATAATGTAAGGAGAAAGGAATAGCAAAAAACATTCAAGTAGTAATGACGGGTAGTAATGTGTGTGTCCGTCCTCGTTGGGGGATTGTGACCAAAGATTTTTGGCCACAATCAGTAATGAATCGTATGTCTGTATGACGGTAGTGGTGACAAGGGCCCAAAAAACAATTGGATGCAGAGCCTGTAGTCCAAAGTGTTTGAAGCAATTCACGCAACCCCTCCTACGGCTCACACAAGGTAAATAAACAACATCCTCAGCAAGAACATACTGTGTGCATGTGCGTGTGCAAATGCCGATGATGATGATTCACGACGGGGCGCGGATGGAAGCTCCCACATACTATGGGATCCAAAAAGAGAGCAATAAGAACCATGCGATGGGCATCCCCAAAGTTGCTCCTCTTCTAAGGCGGCTTGATGCCATGCCTCGGCTGATGGGTGCTCCAACTTGTCCAGCGCTGCGCGAGTAAAGAATGAAGCGACATAAGAAAACGGAAGGAAGGGATCCTAGAAAACCTAATCAAAACATTGTCATGGTTGGGTTAGTTTGGAAAGCAAGCAATCATACCGGAAAGGATAGTTGCACCCTGGATAACCTACACCAAAACGAAAGACGGGTCTGAGGGGTGAGTGAGAAGATAGGAGGACCTTAATATAGCTTGCTTGCTTGCTTAAGGAGAAGTACAAATCGTGGGATGGTTTTTGATACGAGAGGAACTCACTTGGATCGATGTTAGTGATCATGGCTGTGCCGCCAAAGTCGCAGGTGCCGGAGGCTTGGCCGTGGATCTGGAAGTAGCTGTTGAAGGCGAAGGAGGCATGAGAGAGGAGGGTGTTGGGGACATAGCAAGGTTGGGCGAGCTGGATGAGCCGGCACTCTGCACTGTGGCTGCACGCCCAATCCAGCGCTGCTTGAACCATGTCTGCCTCCGCCCACGGCCTTGCCACGCACCAGTACTTGCCGCCACTGCTGTACGATCTCCTCTCTCTCATCTTCTTCATCCTCATCCTCATCCTCATCATCCTCATCATCCCTGTCCCTGTCCCTGTCCATGCCCCTTCTCCTCCTCCTTCTTCTTCTTCTTCTTCTTCTTCTTCTGCCTCCGTCCAGATGACAGCTTCACTGCTCAATAATGGCACAAATCCTCCCCACCCTATCCTCTTCTTCCTCCATCCCTTCTTGTCGTTACTTGCCACATATTCCCGCCCTACTACCCATACATCCAGCGCCGCCGCTCTGTTGTCGTGCTGCACCTGCAATCTTGGGCCCCCCGCATCGGACTCGTACATCAACGCATGAACAACACGCTTGGGCTAGAAATGTGGAAAATCATAGGGAAAGGTTAGAGCAAAATTACAAGGCAAGTAGCAGGAGTAGCAGCTACAAGTGAGTGCAAGTTCGATATTCAAAAGGAAGAAGGGGGGGTTGCCCGAAGATCACATACTGCCCAGATCTGCGCTTGTGGGAGGCTAACGTCCTGGGCGGGATTGGAAGAAATACTTGAACAGTTGGAGGGCGGTATAGCAGAGTAAGCGGCACCTTTATGTTGTTGTGCCCAGACGCCACCTGCGAAAGATCAAGGGATTGGCATGGCACCGCACCACTTGCAGAGAGCGTAGGTAAGGATGGAGGCCAGAATAATACTTACAACATGGATGTGAAAAGAAGAGGAGGAGAAGCAGCAGCAGCAGCCTGAAGAGGACGGTGTAGAAGAAGAAGAAGGTGTTGTTGTGACCCTGCAGCACCATGTGATGCGGGGCGACAGAAGAAGAAGAAGAAGTTTGTTCACGGAGGGGCGGTCGCCACGTTTTGTATGAAGTGAAAGTCAGCACAGCGTCCCTGCTTCGCGTGTTGTATTCAACGATGAATGAATATCCTACCTATTCTGCCGCTTCCTCCTCCTCCTCCTGCTTCTGCTGCTGTCTTAATTGCTGCAACATGAACGCTTGCTGTCTTGTCTTCACTCTGTATCTTTCTTCTTCTTCGCCATTTCCCTCTCTCTCACTCTCTCCCTCTCTTCTCTTCTTCGCGTTCCAATGCAGAAAGAAAGGGAAGAGACAGACAGTGGGGGTCTTCCTTCGTGTGTCTTGCTTGACCTTCATGTCACTCACAATTATGTATGTATGCATGCGTATGGATGGATGGATGCCGAATCCCTCCCCTTCTTCTTCTTCTTCGTCTTCACGCACGCACTCAGTCCAATGACACACATACGGGCACATACATACACTGACTGACGGACTGACTGACAATTGAGTGAATGGAGGAATAGTTCGATCAGGAAAAAGAAAACCCCAAACCCCGAGACGAGCGAGTGTACATATGATGTATGTATGTATGTCTCCCGTTTCACTCATACATAGTTAACTTTCACTGCCGTGAATGGCTGGATGAATGCTGACGCTGAACCGCATATGTGCATGCATCTGAAGTTCTCGTGTCATCCATCCATCCATCAGTAGCATCCCATCGAATTAACCAAGGCATACTTCTATGTAATATGCCCTAAGTCCTTACCTAATTCTTCTTAATTGAAAATGCTATCACCACTGTTGGTAAAGAGTTGATATCTTTTCTATTTTCACGTGCCTTTGAGAGGGTGAAATATCCACACCAATTAGAAAATCCAAATGTCGACAAATCTTCTCTATACACCAAGAGTGTAAAGACTGCTATAAACATCTTAAAAAGTCCCAACTTATGGGAGCTCGTAAACAAATGTGATAGTTGACATAGAGTAAAAAAAGAACTTAGGAGAAGTCCTATATATTGGGATTTGTCCAATATATATACCTATTAGTAGTGATTGTGCTATAACTAGGAAGAGGCTGCATGAGCCACAATCACAAAACACGATTGAGAATCCTAGCATATGACATTCTTATGCCAAGAATCTAAATGAAATATCAAACCAACCTGCCACCAACATTATGCCAATCAATTGAATATACAATTGTATGATATATGTAGTAAATGTATTGTTATTATGATAAACTATGTTCCATATCCATGTATCTATCCACATACATATCAATATGCCTCTATACATCTATATATACATGTATATATATATAAATATATGTGTATATAAACGTATGTGTGCATATACAGGCGAATATACATATATATATATATGAAATAAAGGTCATGCCTACAAGTGCAATAAAGGTCGAGGTAATGGTCACGAAAAAATTGCAATAGCATCACGGTTAAGGTCATGGTTGTCAGGGACAAGCGAATAGCGTAAGCATACTGTGGGCCAGGCGAATAGCATGGGAATACTGTGGGACAGGCGAATAGCGTAAAATACTATGGGCCAAGCGAGTAGGATAATAAGAGAGGTGAGTGTTGTAAGAGAGGAGAGCGAATGATACACAGATAATGGTTGAAATTATATTAATGACCAGCTGGAGTACAAAGAAGGCTAAGGGGTGCGCTGCGAAGGTGTTGAACGAGGATGGTTCATCAAGAGAGGAGAGACTCATTTTATAGGTCTTCTGGTGACCTGCATGTACATGCCACATGGCCAACATTCATCCGCATGGCACGCCACGTGGCGAGCATTCACCTAAATTTCATGCACATATGCAATACTACTTGTTCGAGAACATTACAATATTATTATATACATGACATGTCACATTATATAAAATTTCTCTGTTGATACTACTGATGGAACTCATGGACAAGATCTTGAGTATTAAGTAAATGGTCAGGTGGTTCTCAGGTTCGATCACTGGGATCGTACCCTAGTCATGGTAAGTAATATAGCTTACCATGACTAAATTTTGAATCAAGAATAGCTGCAACTTCATACTCAGGGCCATCAAGAAGCTGTATCGGCGGTGGAGGTGGTCGAACACGATTGGGAATAATACTGGCAATACATGGCTCTAACAGAGAGCAATGAAATATGGGATGCAGGCACAGATGCGGAGGAAGATCAAGTCGATAAACCACATCATTAATATGACCATATATCACAAAAGGGCCCAAACGCTGATAATCCAATTTATCACAAGGGAGGGTTGTCTTCACGTGGCCTCGCTCCTCCTCTGGTAGTTTTGTAACCACTGTGGTTGCTTGCTGCCAACATGTCGGGAATCCCCCATTCCAGAGATGACGGGGTCAGGCCCGTTAGGTCCGAAGTTGTATGCCACTAGCTGTAGTGCCGATAGACTTATTACTTCAGCGCCGTCATTGACCAAACCTGATCGCCAATGCGGAAGTTATGTGGGAGTCGACGACGATTCGCAGCTTTTCGATGTGATTCTAGAGCAGTCTGTAATTGAGTAGAAACCTCTTATTGAATCTGACGAATGTGAGATAGAAGTTCTTCTGCACGAGGATTAACAGGAGATGGAGGAAGCTCTAAGAATGTCCTACAAGGGAAATGTCAGTTTGCCACGAGATTTGCCGCGAAAATCGTTCTGCAGAACACTTGAAAAACTCGCGGAAAACTCGCGGTAAACTCGCGGTAAACGACATTTGGCTTTCCCGCGAATTTGTCGCGAGTTTGCCGCTACCAATGAAACATTTTACCGCGATGTTGCCGCGTGTTTGCCGCGAATCTTTAAGCTCCTATTGCCGTGAGTTTGCCGGGCATATTAACGCGACATTCAAGGCTCTTTTTGCCGCTCAATATCCGCGTGTTTGCCGCGACATTACCGTGACCATTACTGCTACTTTACCGCGAAAATTTCAGGATGTTTGCCGCGACATTACCGCGACAAAATTGCCGCGAGTTTGCAGCATCTTTACCGCGAGGTTGCTTCGAATTTGCCGCGAGATTGCAGCATATTTACCCCAATTTTATTGCACATTTGCCGCGTGTTTGCCGCAAATTTGCCGCAAGGTGGCTGCAATTTTACCGCGATTTTACCGCTAATTTGCCGCGAGTTTGCTGCACATTTACTGGCCTCCTTGCTAATCGGCGATGAGGGCGGACTCACCGGAATGGTTTCCTGTTCGGTGTCCGTAGGGTCCCGTGCTGCGTGCTCCTTAGGCGCCTGATCTTCGATCATTGGCGTCGGTGCGTCGACCGTCTTCCCGGCCGGCTCCGCGCCGTCGGTCGGCCGCACCTCCTCCGTAACAAGTACGGGTCCTTCGGGTAACTGTACACTTGCCAAATCCGTGGCCAAAACTGTGTCGTCCGCTGCGCTATTTATAGTTTCCGGGTAAAAATTTTCGGCCGTTCCGCCCGGCCTTCCTTCGTCCTCGGCGGCATCCGCTGGTTTTGCGGAGCCTGACTTCTTCAACCGTATGACCAACCGGCCATCGGACTCCTGTTGTGCCGCTTTCTTCCGTTTCTTCCTACGTTTCTCCTTCGGCGACTTCTTTGGGGGTTCGGGTACGGCAGGCGTGGTTTCCAAATCGTCAAGCGTGACGATGTCCACATCGTCATCTGCCGCCCCTACTCCGACTTGCGGCGTGTCGGCATCCCAAATCTGTGGTTCGATCGGGATCCGCTCACCCAGATCCCACGTCAGAATTTGGAGTTCCACTCCGCCGTAGTCGTTCCCGCTACCGGCTTGTGTGCTATTGGCTGCACTGGTTCCGGCAGAGCCTCCTCCTCTGCTGACGGTTCCGCTGTGGCCTCCGCCATGAGCATGCTCGGAGCATCAGCCGTCTCCTCTGCCATCGGCGTGGTTTGATGACCTGCCGGTGCCCGCTCGGCTCCCTCCAACGGCCTGACGTGTAACGTCGTACACGTGGGGGGTCCTTGAGCCGGAAACCGTACGACCGCAATCATACCGGCTTCTTCTCCCCTGGAGACGGGTCGCCGCAACCGCCGTCTCCTCGGTTGTTTCGCTACGGACCCCGGAATTGGTTCCGGCTCGGGTGAGGCTTCCGACGGTCCGATTTCCCATAGCTCCTTTTTCCGTGGCTGCTCTTCCTCCGGCGCTTTGCCTTTGTCCGGATCACACTGCCGGCTTCCCAGCTCTTCCTCCGGTGCTATGGCCTTGGCCGGGTTCCGCTGCCGGCTTCCGGGTCTCTTCTTGCCTGGGGGTGGGGTGTAAAACATCCCCAGCCAGTATGCCAGCGCCGTGGCCCGGTACTTCCGATTTGCCGTCGCCTCCCGGACCAAGGCGGCTGATGTGATCGCGGCCCAATCCAGGTCGCGGTTGTCCCACCCGGCTATGATCAGACTGCCACGAATCTTCGTGACAGCCATCGAGTTACTCTACAGCAGCATCCATTGCGCGTAGAAGGCGGCCTATTCCTTAAACGCCTTACTCCGTCCGCCGGTGATAAAAAAGGATTTCTCCGTTGGCGAGTACTCTCCAAAGTGCTCCGTCAATATGGCGTCCTTGTATGTGCCGGCCTCCTTCTCGCCGCCTTTCGGCAGGTCGAGGAAGGCGCGGACTGCCTCCATCGACAGTTTGTCGACATCCACCTATGCCAGGGCTTCCTCCATATTAGCCCATGGCGTCGCGAGCGCCACTCGCAGGTATCTGCCTAGAGCTCGGCAGTTCAAGCGCTCCACGAGTTGTCGGGAAGGTGCGTCGATCAACTTCATCTTCGTCGATCGTCGGTTGTTGGAGCGTAAATAGCAGCCGGGTTTTCGTCGCAGCAATCAAATTCAAGAAAAGAAAAGCAATCCGCCGACTCGTCGGTATTTATAGGGTGGTCCGGCGGTTATAGCAACCGTATCTTTTCGTGGCAAACCGTGCGCGCCGCCCGTCCTTTCTAATTAAAGCGCTCGGCCACGAAAAGTAATAATAACCTTGGCTGCCCACGTCGCTTGTTTGCGTTTTGCTTTTCGCCAACTGCCATACCACATAATGATGGCTTTTCGGTCCGTTCGAAAAACACTGCGAATCCCGTTTTTCACACGTGTCGCCACACACGTACGGCAGTTATTCCGATTTATTGCTGTACGAGAATCTTTAATGCGCAAATCTCGAAGATTCGGCCGAAGATCTTCCGAAAGATTTTATGTGGCTTTCCCGACTTCGTCTAACCTTGTTCCTTACGGAATTTCGGAATTCTGTACTATCCGTGCCCTCACGGCTTTTGTACATCGCGCCTTTGCGAAGTTTCGCACCCTCCGGAATTTCGTAACTTCGGATATCTGCCGTTTCTTTTTGGAATCCGTAGTATTCGTCGCACCTTGCGAACTTCATGTCCTTCCGGAATCCCATCGCATGACCCCCTTCCGGAATTTCGTCCACTTGCTTCAGCCACCACCGTAACATTCGCGAAATCTGACTCAAACTTCTTCGAGCGCGACTCAAGTCCTTCTGAGTCGACGTATCCGCGGTCCGTCCGCCTGATACACTCGCGCCGTCACTTCCGTCACCTCACGGAAGGCATACTCCGGCAGGTCCTCCATCGTACTCACTGTCCGTCAGCCTAATACGACTTCGTCGACCTTCTGCCGTAGGGTTACGACTGCTCTATTCTTTGTTCGCGGCCGAGACGTCCTCCGACGTCACGCCCGAACCATTCGTGGGAAGAAAAGGGTTGGGCGGCAGCTTTCCGTAGTACGGTTTTATGCGAAATCCGTTCGCCCATTGTGGTAGTACTTCGCCGGAAAGTGTGCTCAACTCGTACGTGCCGCTTTCCTCGTTCACGATCCAGTACGGTCCACCGTAACCGTAACTTTCCGGGCGTCAAGTCGGATCTTGACTGGAAGAGCAATATGGCTTTTCCTTTTTCCGAATCATTCCTCATTCATTTTCCGGTGCCGGTCTACGAACGCCTTTCGTAGCCGTTGTTCATGTTCCAGTGCCTCCATGCTCCGGATTCGTTCCTCTTCGAGTCGTAATAGCTGCTCCACCCGTGCATGCTCCGATTCCGACTCATTCAACTTGTACTCCGACTGAATCCGTAAACTTGGAACAATGAACTCTGATGGCATTACAGCCTCCAAGCCGAATGTCATACGAAACGGTGTCGATCGGATACTAGTCTTATAGCTCTGACGACACGGATTCTCCTGAAGGAAGGTATCGGCTTCCTCCTCCGTAAGGCCCTCCAACATGTTAACGCTTTCTGCATAAACTGGAGCGGTGGCCTTGTCCGGTATACGACCTTGGTCGTGTGTATCCGGATTTTCTGTCCACCTCACCGGAATGTTCGCACGTTCTTCGGCCAATCGTGCTTCATTTGGGCAGATCGTAACCATGGCTGCCCTAGCAGGATGGGGTAAGCATCCTGGTGTGGCAGGTCCATGATTACCATGGAAATGGTAAATGCGTGCCCTTGCACGACCATTTCCAGGTCCGGGATCATCCCGATCGGTCAGACCGAACTTCCATTCGCCATCCGCAGCCAAAATTTGCATGGCTCCCACTTCGTGATTCCGAGCTGCTGACATATGGCCATACTGATGACATTGACGCCTGACCCTTCGTCGATCAAGATCCCTGCGATCTTCTGCCCGCCTTGATGGCCTCCATACTCGGGCATTCGCAGTCCATCACCCGTTCGTCGACTTCGGTCGGTTGTACGGCGGGTGCCATCGTTGTCGCCGTTCCTTCCAAGGTACGACGTATTCCTTCTTGAAATCTCGGCACTAACCGCAATAATTGTTCCAATGTCATCATTACTTGTATTCCGGCCAAATCTAAAATGTCGGGCTCCATTCCGCTGCTAGACGGTCCCTCGGCTTCCATAAGTACCTGTTTGCCGTTTGCCGCACGTTGGGTTTCCTGGGTCTGAATCTCCGCAATTTGCTGAGCATTCGCCCCTCGACCCAGTGCTGCGCTTGTTCGCGGACACAATCCTGCTCCGCCCATGGTTCCGTGCGAGCACGGTTCCGTTGCCCATTGTTCCAACTGTACGGCCGGTGTTATTTTGGCTCACCGTCGGGCCCTTACTCGTCGAAGCTTCCCCCTGGTTAGACGCTTGGCCGGGAAGTGGGTGGGGGCAATCCATCGCGAAGTGACCGGGTTGACAACAACGGTAACACATAGTGTCCTTGCCCGGCCTTCGTCGGTCCCACCTCCGATTCCCTTGCGGCCTTGGCGGTCCGGTCTCTAGGCGCCAGTCGGCTTCTTCCTGTCGAAATTAACTAGGTTGGAACTGTGGCCGTCCCCTGCGTTCGAAGTGACGACCACTGCGGTTGCCGTTGTTGAACCGGTTGTTATCACGTTATCCCCGATTCCGGACAGGTACCGGTTGCACGGTCTGAACCGCTGGTGCGTTCCTCCGGGCCAGCGTCCTTGCTTGACATAAAGCGCAACGCTGCACGCATTCCACGTTAGAATGTCCGAACTGCAAGCACAGCGTACACAGCTGGAAGGCTTTCTCCTCGGCCTTCGGGGAAGATGCAATCGGACGGAATTGGGACAAGCCTAGTCCCAGTTGTTGGTGATCTAAATTAAGTGCCCTGTTTACGATCTCCGTCAGGGGCACTGTGGAAGCGTCCATCAACGCGAAAGAGGATCGGAGCGGTTCCCGTAAGGCCTTCAGAAACTGACGTTTCTGAATCTCCTCAGCTGGCAGAGTATCAAGCATGACCTACACCGCCCGAAATCGTAACAAAAAGTCCGCTACCGATTCCCCCGCTTGCTGCTGGAGTGAATAATACTCTTTCAGCACTTCGGTGGGGTCAATCTTGACTTGAAACATTTCCAGGAACTTGTCCACCAACTCCTGGAACGTCCCGAAAGTGCTGATGTCCTGCTACGCGTACCATCGTGCAGCCTGTCCTTCCAAGGACAATTGAAATTCCACGATCATGGACTGCTCTCGTTCCGACGGAGACAATCCTTGAGTCCCATGATTTACGGCCCATATGGAACGGAATTGCTTGATGTGTGCCACCGTATCGGGGTGGTTAGAGTATTTAGGGTAGGCGTACGACATGATGTCGTCTGTAATTATCCGACGAGGATTTGTGGGTTTCTGGGGAACGCCCGTTCCCTTTGCAAAAGTCGGTGGTCCGCCAACGATGACTGCAGACGAAATTTCAGATCCGTCCGAAACTCCGATTTCTTTAGCGTCCGAGTGTATGAATCCGTTCGTGACCGTCTCGGTTGGGTGTGGCGAGGTCTCCTCAGCCGCACTCCGGAGTTGTTGGTGAACGCCGGTTCCCGTCACAATAGTCGGTGATCCGTCCGCGACGACTGTTGACGAAATTTCGTGTCCATCCGAAATTCCGATTTCTGCAACGTCCGGAACGATCGAGGGTACGAATCCGTTCACAACCGTCTCGGTGTGGTGTGGCGAGGCCTCCTCAGCCGCACTGCGTCCAACGCTATTTGAGAGAGTGAGTCATCCTCAAACTCCTCGGTTCAGTATGACATGGCCTCCTAAGTCGCACAAGGTTCGGAACGGGCCGAGCGCAGAAGTCCTTCTCTGTACGCTTCGGTTGGGTACGACGAGGCACCCTCAGTCGTCCCCCGTTCGGAACTTGGGGACAGGCCTAACCTCCGGGCTAGGTCTTCGT
>JBBBWG010017979.1:0-14835 GCA_037176905.1 Azolla pinnata
GTACTACGCTGGCTGTCTAGCGACCACGAGATCATCAGCTACGCTCGCGCCCGTTCGTTTCGCATCTTTGTGCTTTTACTATTGATCACTCAATCACTTTACGAGTTCTGATGGAAGAAATCAACTAAGACGTGTCATAAGCACATAACTTGCAAAAGGTCATTCTCACGCTTCAAACTTGTCACCTTACAACAAAAGTGTTTAGATCTAACCATAACTTCAAGAGCTATAGTCTTTTGATATTATACATAGCTATATTGTAACGTATGTCTTATCAAAATACAAGTATATGTACATGTATGATGCATATTGTGGATGCATACACATGAATATTCATCTATATATTCATACACACATCCATATTCATTTGTATATGGATATAAAAACATGGATATTCATATGTATATAGATACCAACATCTATTAACATGTAGATGGATACAAAACATGTGGGATCAATAGACTTATGTATTAATAATACTATATTGCATCTTAATGTCATCTACCATCTCGATAGTCTTTAGTGGCAGTAGGGTTCTCTTTTCAGTCATCTAGGCATTTTGAAACCTGGAAATTTCGTATATAGAGTTGTGAAGACAATGCCTCCTATAGATAGTAGAAAATGGTTATCCTGAAGGTCCTGGGATTAAGAGGAGGTATTATAGATCGTAGTGCTTTAACCTCTTGCCAAGCTGGGTGTAGAGTTGATTCAAGGACATCTTCATTAGGTTTTCAAAACCAAATTCCTTTCGTCTAGTTGGTTAGAACATTTGATTATATCAAATAAGGTTATGGGTTACAAATCTTAACTGTAACACACTTGCAGCAACGTTGTGGCAACTGTGCGACAAATTTGATGCATATAAAAAACATTAGTATATAATTCGCGATAAATTTGACGCTTATAAGCAAACATTTTGTAGCAAGGTCGTGTCAAGTATGCAATAATTGCACGACAATTGTTGCATCTATGTCATCGTAAACTGTGTGTGAAAGTCGCATCAAAATGTTTACCACATCAAATTTAACACGATTTTTCAAAATTTTGACTATGACCTTGACAGGTTGCGTCAAGATCGCGGTAAACTATCACATTAAATTTGTCAATACCTTGTAGTGATATAATACTTGACTTATATATGTCAAATTACGACAAGTGCCTTTTCATCTTATTATAAATATGGCCCGTCTAAATGGATTGTGTGAACACGGTTTTATATATTAACCATTTTCATTACTCCCCATAATGGGCGTGTTCCAAAGAATCTGTAAAAGAAAAAAATAAACGAAAAGAATTACAAATACAAGTGGCTAATATACTACAACTCTTATCATAGTTGGTTCAAAATCAGCTCCATGCCCATCCATTCCCAAAGAGATTGGAATCGGTCTGCCAAAAGACTTTTGGTTATCAAATCTGCAACATTGTCAACTGTAGAGACCTTCTCGAGGCTAAGGTTTCCTTTAGTTCCGCAATCCTAAACAATGTGGTACCGTAGTTTGATATGCTTTGAGGCACTGTGATGTTCCGGATTCTTCGTTAAGGTCACAACTCTCTAACTATCTCTATGTATGACTTGAATCTATTTTATATTAGCATATTGAAATGTACAAGTTTTTTATATATGAATCAAAAGGTTGGTGGTTCTAATCTTGCATTTGATATTATTTTTAATAAAGTTATCTTCTCTATTTAAGCCTTCCCTTTCAATTCATTTGTCGTACGACCGTACATTACTCAACTCTATTTCTTTAAAGTATTAATACTATCTTATTATTCTAGCTTCCATTTAAACATAATTTCTTGAATAATTTAGAAACGTTAAACAATAATATATTATAGTCTTATATCATCCCTAAAATTACCGTTTAAGTACTTTATCTTAAAAGATTAAATCCATATTTGTTTGAGAGAAATCTTGAAAGCTTACTGTTGTTACGGTTCTGAATGCTACATAACTATATCCTATAATCTCAAAATCTTTCTTCTTAATTAATTCCTTCTACTCTTTCTTAGTTCCTTAATTATATGGACGGGCTGAATTTGCATTGGATTTATTGATATCTTGTAATCTCAACATCACGAGTTCAAATATCACATGAACCCACACAACAACACATGGGGACATTAGCTACACATCAAATTTAAAGAAATTGTGTCACCTAGCGACCAACAAAACTATTTGCTGACCTTGTCACTAAGTGATGCTTCCAGTGTAACAAAGTTAAAAAATAGCGATGCCCTAGCAAGTGGACGCACAAAACTATTTCCTAATCCTGTTGCTAAATGATGCCTCCCGCTGTAACAAGTTAAAAAATAGTGACACCTAGCAAGCGGACGCACAAAACTATTTGCTAACCCTATCACTAAGTGATGCCTCCCAGTGTAACAACTAAGTTAAAAACTATCGACGCCCTTGTTTATGTTTTAAAAACACTTTCAATATGCATCATACATGTACATATACAAATGAATATCCATGTATACACGTATATTTGGATGAATATGCATGTACGTATGCATATAGATGTGAATATGCATGTATGTATGCATATACAAGTGAAACTTGTATATACATGTACATATGCCTATACAACTGAATATGCATGTAGATATGTATATACAATTGAATATGCATCATACATGTATATATGAATATGCATGTATCCATGTATATTTGGATGAGTATGCATATATGTATGCATATGCAGGTGAATATGCATGCATATATGTATATACAGATGAATATACATCATACATGTACATATATACATGAATATGCATGTATGCATGTATGTATATACAAATGAATATGCATCTACATGAATATTTATGTATATACACATAAATATGCATATATGCAATTAAATTTGGATGAATATGCATGTATGTATGTATATATTGGTGTATATGTATGGATGTATCCCTATACAAGTATATATACACATGTACATGCATGTTAATGTATATATACAAATGAACATGCATGTTAATGTGAATATACTGCATATGTCGCTATTTTTGTTGCCAAGAGACGTTTGAAAAGGGTAGCGACGTATCTACATTGGAAGGCATCGCTAAATGTATGCATGTATAAAGACAAATGTACGTGCATGTTAATGTATACATATAGATGTGCATGCATATTAATGGATACATACAGATGTAGATCATACATATGTCGCTATTTGCATCGCTAAGCGACATTTGAAAAAGCTAGCGAAGTATCTACACTAAAAGGCATCGCTTAGCGATGCCTTCAGTGTACTAAATCGGTCTTATTTAGTGTGTTGAAGCACACAAACCATAAAGACTTAATTCTTGTTTGTAAGAAAAGCTTTCATTTGCATGTAGTTGGTAATATGAACACATCATAACCAGCCCCTAAGCTTTTTTCATTAATGTGAGAGATTGATCTCGTTCAACATGAATTTCTAATATGAAAATTTCTATCTTTGTACCAATTATTCTTTGAATTTTTCATATTCTTTGTTTCTCACTATGTGCTAACACACTCATTACTATATGTGAAAGAAATCTTTGCTCTATGCCCAATATAACTTCAATGAGATCTTATTCTAAATTATGACTTTCAACGATTCATCCATTCATTCAATGTGTCATTCGTTCATCTATTCATTCAATGTGTCATTTATTCATTCATTCATGGAAATCGTTTATTGATTCACTGATTCACCCATACATGCATTCATCATTCTTTTCATTTTACCATGCAATGGACATGCAATACGTCCATCTATATATTGATCCTTTTATCTATCTATGCGATTCAACCATTTAGTTTTTCATTCATGCATTCATTTATTCATACATTCATCAAGTCATAGAAATCATTCATTCATTTACTAATTTATCCATGCATCCATTCATTTATCAATCTATGAGATTCAGCCATTCAGTTTAGGAGGAGACTTAAAGATTTGGTGGAGCCTTATTTACCACAAGTAGAGACTCCTTGAAGGTACATTGTACATGTGTAATTCTAATTTAAATTAATTTCAGATTTTGAAATTGTAATAAGGCCCTAATAATTATTTTTTGTAATAGGGATCAAGATGAGACACAAAACATTTGTCATCGAGGGTTTGTAGAGGGAGTTTGGCATTAGATGGCAAACAAAGCCTATCCTAAAGGAGATTTTAGGCCTCTTTCAACATGGAAGAGATCGTGCAAGTTATTTTCCGATTTTTATGTTTCTTACATTAACTGGTGTTTAAAATATTATTAGATTCACGAATGTGCATAATGTACTCTTGTCTATTCCTTGAGTGAGTCTTAAGGGAATTGAACTCTCAAACATTGATATGTCCACCATGAGACTCTTGTACCCACCCTCCCTAAATGTTAAAATATTCTTAACAAAATTTCAGATAATTGTTAGAATATGGGACAATTATCTAATTAATCTGACCAACAAAATTCCAGCTATCTAGTTTTATGGTGACTCTTGATTGTATATATCAGTGTATAGATTTGAAATGTCCACTTCCTACCTTAATTCTTGTTGTTCTAGATCTATAATCTCAATTTGGATGGTTAGTTGTATGTCGTCTTCCATTATCTCAATTTCCTCACTCTCAATTTCAATGAGTTCTTTGTCACTATCCTTTTCATGGTCTTCGTTCAATTCATTTTCATTGACCTCAAACTATTTTAGGAAAGTCATGTCAGAGTCTCCATATCCTATCTATCATTGAGTACAAAGGTTGTGTTCAATGTTTGTATAATCGAGTCAAATATTCTTAGTCCTTGTGGATTAGTATGCATAATCTGCCACCATGAGCTTTCTGATGGGTTCAAATTCTTTTAAAAGAAAGCTTGTTGGCAATGAGTAGGAAAAATACATGGCTCTTTAGTTGTTTGTAATAACTTTGTTGAATAAAGTTACCAAAACCCTGAAGGCTCAAGTCTCATTGTTGCATGAGAGCCTTCGTTCTCAAGCTCGAAACCAATAAACTTTTATAATGAACTATAACATAAAATTTTAAGATTTATTTCTTAGTTATACACTAATAGTTTAATACTAAGGGCTAATGGAATATTAAGTACCTATTTTAAAACGTGAAAATTCACTTCATATAGAACTTGTATAACACTTGTGTATCTCAACTCATCTTCAATCAAATTATTATTTTTGCTGCTTGTGCAAACGTGAATGTTCAAAAGATGGTACCACACAAGAATCTTGTGTGATGCCCTAGTCATCCAGCTTTTGGACATACTAGCATATAAATGGATTTTGAACCCACAATTTTGTCTATAGAGTCAATGGTTCTAGCCAATTGATCAAACATAGAATCATGATATAAATGTCAATGTATATAGAGTTAATATCCCGTTATGATGTTCTAGAAAGTTCTAGAACTTTTTAGAAGCTTTTGCATGCATCTCCCTCTTCTTGCATGTAGGACCCTCATCTTACATGCAGGAATTCTAGAATTGTATAAATGTAGGGGTTCACCTTGATCCTAATCATGATGAACAACGCTAGTTATGGAATCAATACTCAGCTTCATCTATCTTCTTCTCACTTATTTGATGAGAATTTTGCAAGTGGATTTATTCAATATTCAAAGTCTCTAGTTGGTGCTCCTAGCTTTTTCGTGAAGAAAAAGGATGACTCACTTTGTTTGGTTGTGGATTATCGGGGATTAAATAAAGTCACAATACGAAATAGGTATACTCTACCTTTATTTTCCATTCTTTTAGAGCGCATTGATGGGGCAAAACATTTTACCAAAATTGATTTAAGGGGTGCATATAATCTTGTCCATATTCGACCGGGAGATGAATGGAAGACTGCATTTCACACTTAGTATGGCCATTTTGAGTATACATTCATGACTTTTGGCCTCACAAATGCTCCCGCCGTTTTTCAACATATGGCAAATGACATTTTCCAAGATTTTCTAGATATCTTTCTCATCATCTATTTAAATGATTTGTTGATCTACTCTAGAACACAGGCAAAACATGATACACATGTACGGAAGGTACTCCAAAGCTTAAGAGAGTACAGTCTTTATGCCAAACTGAAGAAGTGCAGTTTTGATTGCAAAGAAGTTAAATTATTAAGTTATACCATTTCATCCGAAGGTATCTTCATGGATCTAGCAAAAGTTCAAACAATATTGGGATGAAAAACTCCAAGTTCCGTCCATAATGTCCATGTTTCCTTAGATTTTCCAACTTTTACCGCAAATTCATATGGAATTATCGAAGATTGTATTGCCACTCACTCAGCTCACCAAGAAAAATCAAGCATTTGTTTGGACTCACGAAGTGGACAAAGGTTTTTGTAACATAAACAAGTTTCGAACCCACGGCCTTGTTTGAAACACCACTTGTTCTAACCGATTGATTAAACAAAATGTCAATGTTCCAAAATGTTTCGGAACATTCTAGAAGCCTCTGCATGCATATCTGTCCTGCATGCAGGGCCCTCTTGTGGTTTGTATGAGTCCGGACATTGTATAAATACTGGGGTTCACCGTGATCCCAATCAAGGTGCACAACACCAGTTATGGAATCAATAGTCAAGCTTCAGTTATCTTCTTCCTAGTTATGTCCTCAGCTCTGGTGTAACGCTGTTTCTTCTTCTATCTCAGTCTCAGCTCTGCCTAGTCTTTTGTCTCTGTCTCAGCTTTGTCTACTCTTCCGCCTCTGTCTGTGATAGTTTTTTCACCTTCTGTTTCCCAAGCCTCGTCATGTCGGATTTTAGCGAGAGATTCAATCAGCTTATGCAAGCCATGCATGAACTTCAACTTGAGAATAAGGACCGTCGGGAGTCACTACGGAAGTTGCAAGGTGGAATGCCAATGGAACTCGAAGAAGAAAAAACCAATGCTCCGCCAGGATCAACAAATCTTCCCCCTATAGTGTCTGCTCCCTCGTCAACCCTTTCTCCGATTCCTCTTCATCTCATTACAGGCTTGGAGCCCAGGGTCAGTGTGCCTGACAAGTTCGATGGCATGAGGGTGTGCTTCCGAGGATTCATAAACCAGATCAAACTTATTGTCAGGTACAGCCTCAACGATATTCGGATGCCTTTCGTCAAGTTGGTCTCGTTGGGATCCTCCTCTCAGGAGTTGCGCAAGCCTGGTTCGCACCATTAGTTGAAACATCATCACCACTCTTACACAACTTTCTTGCCTTTTTGGCAGAGTTCAAAGCCACATTTGGGGATACGGACCGACGTCGAACAACCATCACCAAACTTTATTCATTACATCAAGGTATGCATCCAGTGTCCGTCTATGCTTCTGAATTCCAACAACTAGAATGTGATGTTTAGTGGGATGAACAAGCTCTGTACGACCATTTTCGTCGGGGCCTTCGAAGCGATCTTAAAAATCTACTATTCAACTTCCCAGAGCCTACTTCTTTGTCGCAAGCTATCACACAAGTAGTCAGTTGTGACAACCGACTTTTTGAGCTTCGTCAACAAGAGCAAGCAACATCAAGGTGGCCAATTCAATTCGAAAATCCCTTAGATAACGTCGTTTAATGACCCGGTACCAATGGTAATTGACCGAGCTCGAGCCCCACTCACCAAGGCTGAAAGGAGGTTTTGACGAACCAATGGGTTGTGTCTATATTGTGGTGACTCTACCCATCTCATTCGTTTCTGCCCAGTAAAAAATGGTCAGCGACAATTTTCTACGACTGGACGGCCCCAACAGTTGGAAAACGAAGGTGTCCAACTATAGTAAGAGCGATGCGGTTGAACAACACAAATTCATGTTGCTCCCAAAGTTCCGTAGATGATTTTTTCTTTCCGGTAAGCATTCATTACAAGTCAAGTTCAATTGAGTCTTTAAAACTTCTCGATTCTAGGGCAACCACATGTTTTATGGATGAAAAGTTCGTCCACAAGCACAAATTTCCAGTTTTTCAGTTGTCTAAACCAATTCCAGTGGAAGCTATCGATGGGCATATTCTTTCCTCTGGCGCAGTTACGGAAACCACTGGCCCACTCCTCTTCCAGCTCGGGGATCACCGAGGGGTCCTGAACTTCTACATCATCGCTTCACCCCGACACCCAATCATACTTGGTTTGTCATGGTTGAAGGCACATAACCCAACTATTAATTGGTGCAACCACTCGATTACTTTTAAATCGCAACCTCGCCCAGAGATTTCAAGAAAATGGGCTGAATCGGTTTTTGACGATCAACTCTCTATTCGAGGTGGACACAACTCCAATGTGGCGATCGTGCATCATGCTACCGGATCTAGCAACCCACTACTGTCGAAGTATGAGGACTTTCACGACTTGTTTGAGAAAAAGAATGCGGATCGCTTGCCCGAACATCGACCCTATAACTGTTCAATCGACTTGCAAGAAGGTGGCAGTCCCCCCTTTGGCCTAATTTATGGGTTGTCCGAACCAGTGCTTCAGGCGCTTCAGACTTATCTCGATGTGAAACTTGAAAAGGGATTTATTCAACCTTCCAAATCGCCAGCAGGAGCTCCAATACTGTTCGTGAAGAAGAAAGATGGTTCCCTACGTCTCTGTGTCGACTATCGGGGTCTAAACAAGATTACAATTCGCAACCGCTACCCATTACCTCTCATCCTAGAGCAATTGGATCGACTCCGAACTGCGCAACTCTTCTCTATGATTGACCTTCGAGGAGCATACAATTTGGTGCAGATCAAACCTGGCAATGAATAGAAAATTGCCTTTCGAACACGTTATGGTCATTTCGAGTATAAGGTAATGTCGTTCGGCCTCACTAATGCTCCTGCAGTGTTTCAACATATGATGAATGACATCTTCCGGGAATATCTAGATCACTTTGTTGTGATATATCTTGATGACATATTGGTCTTCTCTTCGGATATTAAGGAGCACACTCACCATTTCTGGTTAGTTATCGCCAAACTTCGATAACATGGGCTCTATGCCAAACGTGAAAAGTGTGAATTTTGATCATACTTCTGTGGAGTTCCTTGGGTATGTTATCTCACCACAGGGAATCATAATGGACACGCAGAAGGTTAAGACTATCCAAGAGTGGGCCGTTCCAACTCGATTACGAGAGGTACAATCCTTTCTCAGTTTCGCCAATTTTTATCGGCGCTTCATCAAAGGCTTTTAAGTGATTGCTCAGCCTCTAATTGCTCTTACCTGGAAGGAGGCTCCATTCGAATGGACAACAGCGACACAAACGACATTCAACTTGCTAAAGCAGGCCTTTACAACTGTGTCGATCCTTCTTTATCCCGACCCAACTAAGCCTTTCCATGTCGAAATGGAGGCCTCCGATTTCGCCATCGGGGCAATACTCTCTCAACCAGATGAGGTCGGTGTGCTTTACCCGGTGGCTAATTACTCACGCAAGTTCACTGCTCCAGAAATCAACTACCCTATCTATGACAAAGAGTTATCAAGGTGAACAACACCAGTTACGGAATCAATAGTCAAGCTTCATCTATCTTCTTCCCAGTTATGTCCTCAACTTTGGTGTAACGCTCTCTCTTCTTCAGTCTCAGTCTCAGCTCTGCCTAGTCTTTTGTCTCTATCTCAGCTTTGTCTACTCTTTTGCCTTTGTTCGTGACACCTTTACTCAATTGAAAGAGTCAATGACATCAACTCTTGTCTTAGTTCATGTTAATCTAGAAAAACCATTTACCATTGGGGCAGATGCATCTAACTTTGAATTGGGGAGCATGCTATCATAGATAGGTGAAGATGAGCAGTTGCATCCAGTCACATTTCACTCAAGAAAATTTAATGTTGTGCAGATTAACTACAAGGTGCATGACAAAGAGTTGCTAGCTATGGTAAACTCTTTTGTGCAATGGCGGCATTTCTTGGAAGATTCATCTCATCAAATTATTATTTATAGTGACTACAAAATTCATACATATTTCTAGGCGGCTCGTGTGCTAAATAGGCGACAAGCTCGGCAGGCGCAATTTTTAACTTGTTTTAATTTCGAGATTTTTTTCCGCCTAGGGAAACAAGGGCAAGTATATGCTCTATCTCGACGTCTATATTTGGCACTTTATCCTAGAGATCCAGCTTTCGACAATCAAAAGCAAGTTCTCTATGGTCTAGCAAATCTACAAGCAACCACGGTTTTTGCCACACCACTGGATTAAAGTCTTCTTGATATTGTTCGACAACAACTTCACTCTGATGATTTTGCTAAGGATGTCTTTGCCCACCTTGGTTCTAATCATGCATCTTGCTCCATATTGCTAGGGACAAGCAACCACGGTTTGTGCCACACCACTGGATTAAAGTCTTCTTGATACTGTTCGACAACAACTTCTCTGATGATTTTGCTAAGGATGTCTTCGCCCACCTTGGTTCTAATCATGCATCTTGCTCCACATTGCTAGGGACATCTTGACGCTATAAGGAATTCAAGCGGCAAGATAACTTACTTTTCTACAAGAATCTCCTTTATATCCATGATGGATCACCATGCCTTTCAGTGTTGGAGCACTATCATGATGCCCATATGGTCGGACACTTTGGTATTGCCATGACCATGGAGCTAGTGAAGCAATCGTATCGGTGGCCTCATTTAAAACAATTTGCTGAGAGATTACATTCGCACATGTAACACATGTTGTCAAACAAAAATGCCTAGGCATCATCTTTATGGGTTGTTACAACTATTGCCGACTCCGGACAAACCATGGTAGTCAATTTCCATGGATTTTATTATACACTACCAGGTATTGAGTTGGTTTCCGCGAGATTTGTCGCGAAAAATGATCTGCAGATGTTCAGAAAAAGTCGCAGCAAAATTCGCGGCAAACGACATTTTGGTTTATCACGACCTTTGCCGCGACCCTTGCCGCGAGATTTGCCGCGAGATTTGTCGGGAGTTTTGCTGCCAGTTTTGCCGCGAGCTTTGCCGCGAGATTTGCCACAAATATTTCTGCAACTTTTGCTACGAGCTTTACCACGCAATATTACCTCATATTTTGCCGGGAACATTACCGTGGCTTTGCCATAATATTACCGCGAGCTTTGCCGTGACAGTTGCAACTTGTTTTACCGCCAGTTTGCCGCGGACTTTGCCGTGACAATTGTAGCTTGTTTTACTGCCAGTTTGCCGTAGACTTTGCTACGATTCTTACTGCAATTTTTTTGTGAGTATTGCTTGACATTTGCTAGAAATTTGTTGCAATTTTGCCGCGAGTATTGTTGGACATTTGCTACTTCTGTTGCTGCCAGTTTGCCAGGTGTTTTGCTGCCAGTTTGCCAGGTGTTTTGTTGCAAATTTTCCGCTTGTTTTGCTGCTATGTTGCCACGTGTTTTGCTGGAACTTTGCCGCAACTATTGATTAACATTTTCTGCGTCTGTTGCAGCACGTTTGCCGCATCTTTTACTGGAAAGTTGCCGCTAGTTTTGCTGGATATTTGCTATGTGTATTGCTACAAATTTTTCGCGTGTTTGCTGCTAATTTACTGCAAGTTTTGTTGGATATTTGCTACATGTATTGCTGCAATTTTGCCACAGGTTTGCTGCAATTTTGCCGCGAGTTTGCTGAATATTTGAAGCATGTGTTGCTACAATTTTGTTGCGTGTTTGCATCGCTTTAGCTAGAGTTTTTCCACGATTTTAATGGAAATTATACGATTCTTTTCGTGTAATATTTTGTGATCGAGTGTTGTCTTGATCGATAATTAGCGATATAATAATAAAAATATTTCTAATTAGAATTAAATTTTTAAAAACCCAAATTGCAAATCTGAAATTAAATTTCGCCAAATATATTACAATGAGAAACAATACAAGGTAAAAATTACAAGTTGAAAATTTCAATACAAGTTAGGACTATACAAGCTGAACCAAACAAAAATCTAAGGGGAAGGGCCATATTCACTAGGTTATTATCATTGTAAATATCTAGCCCTAATGTATGATGACCAGACCCGGGGTTGGTGTGGGTCGCCTCGGTGTCAGTTGGTGATGATGCGCCGCTTTGCTCAGGGTTCTACTCGAGTTCCCGAGCATCCAGTACATCTTCGGCAGCCTCCAAGTTGGCATTGTTGCCCGGCAGTTTCGGCTGTATGCCCAACCCTAGAATAAGTTGGTCGTCCGTGATCACTCCGAGACTTTTGAAATATATCTAGGACTCTCATCGTGGATGTAATTGGCGATACTCCTCCTCGTCCGGATACGGCCAGCGACCAACGAGCTCCATCTACACAAAAACATTAATCGCTTTTAATTAGGGTTACAATTAATTAATAATATATTAATTAACTACTCATTTATAGTTTACTGAAATACTTACAAACTTGGCCATGAAAGTTGCAGCACCTCCGCAGTGAAAGTTGTAGCACCTCCGCTACCCCATCTAACTGCCGACCATAACCTGATCTGCATCACACGTGCAGCGACATGTCGAGCAAACCGTTCTAACGCCCCTTGTACTAAAGTTGTTCTCCACTCGTCATCGTGAACGCTCTGGGGCCGCCCACCATCTAATCGTGGTGGTAATCCAGCTTCGTATCGATCTATTACTGTCCGAGCAGCTCTCGTGTATCCGCTTCGATAGTTCGTGATATGGCCGTGTATCGTCCAACGAAGCCAAACTGAACTCACTACTAAGTGCTTGGGCATGGGGTAGTGAGTGTGAAATGCAGATATTATCTGCTCGATCACCCCATCTCTGTATGTCGAGGGGTCGTACACATTATGGACATGTACTTTGACGAGCTCGAGCAGGTATCAACGCGCGCCTCGACCTAAACCATCAGTCACGATGCCCCCCCACTGTCATCGAGTGTGTAGAATAATTGGCCGACAGGGGTTTCCCGACTAGCTCGATCACTGCTAGCAGCGACGACGTGTGCGCTGTCATCGACATCATCATCCCCTCCGCATCACACACAACGTCCACGTCCACGTCCACGTCCCGAACTATGAGAGGCGGGGCTCGCACGTGCAGATGTGCTAGGACTCGATCTGGTCTAACTCGAGGCAGGGCTCCCTTGTGATGATGAGGCCGAGGCTGATCCAGGGGACATCACATCAGCTGCGGGGTGGAGCTGGTCCTAGGCCGAGTGAGAGGGGGAGGCATAGCTGGACTCCCAACAGTGGAGTCCGTGGATAGGTGACGGTGTCGCTGCATGTCGTGTCGCTCGACAACACGAGGGCTGTCTCGTGGGGTTGGCCCACCTAGGGGCATGCTCCCAGCTATCTAAGGTGTGGCGATACTAGGAGTGGCGACCAAGCTCGCATCAAATGACCCTAGCCAACCCCTCACTGGTGGGACCGGAGGTGGGCGCCATGTCATATATGGTCCCATCTCCTCTGGTGGAGGCGTGCTAGCAAAGTGCTCGGTCATCTGATATTGCCATTCTCTCATGGCAACATAATAACTCTGTCACTCAGTCTCCAAGGTAGGTGGAATCGGCGATCTATTAGCCATCTATCAACCAATTTATGGTTTTCAGCCAATTAAGGGTTTAGGGCCAATTTTAGGGTTTTCAACCAATTTAGGGATTCATGGAATTTAGGGTTTCCAGTCAATTTGGGTTTAGGAATTTTCAACCAATTTAGGGTTTTCAGCCAATTCAGGGTTTAGGTCCAATTTTAGGGTTTTCAGCCAATTTATGTATTCATGGAATTTAGGGTTTCCTGTCAATTTGGGTTTAGGGTTTTTCAACCAATTTAGGGTTTTCAGCCAATTTAGGGTTTAGGGCAAATTTTAGGGTTTAGGGTCAATTTGGGATTAGGGCTTTTCAACCAGTTTAGGGTTTTTCAGCCAATTTAGGGTTTAGGGCCAATTTAGGGTCTCTAGAAATTTAGGGTTTAGGGTTAATATGGGTTTAGGTTTTTTCAACCAATTTAGGGCTTTTCAACCATTTTCAGCCATTTTAGTGTTTTTCAACTAATTTAGGGTTTTTCAACCAAAATTCACTAATTCACCACAAATTTGCTGACAAATTTCACTAATACAACCAAAGAGGCCTAAATTCACTAATTTAGCCAAATTTCAGTAACTTCACACCAAATTCCAGAAATTTCACTAATATAAGCAAATACCACTAAATTCATGACAAATTTCACTAATTCAGCAAAATTTCACCACAAATTTCACTAATTCAGCAAAATTTCACCACAAATTTCACTAATTCAGGAAAATTTCACCACAAATTTCACTAATACAAGCAAATACTACTAAATTAATGACAAATCTCACTAATTCACCACAAATTTAACTAATACAAGCAAATACCACTAAATTAATGACAAATTTCACTAATCCACCACAAATTTCACCACAAATTTCACCAATTCAAGCAAATACTAAGTCTGCAACAAATTTCAGTAATACAACGAATTCACCACTAATTTGCCCCCAAATTCATGTACTTACTTGCTAATTGAGCTTTTGAGCTGGAGGAGTAGGAGGAGCACGAGGTGAGCAGTAGTATCAACAACAGCAGCAGAAAAGAAAGGAGAGGAACAACAAGGGCGAGCAACAGAGTAGGAGCAGCAGGGCGAGCAGGGAGAGCAAGGCCAGCAAGGCGACCACGGCGAGCAAGGAGAGCAGGAGAGCAGGGGCAAGCGGCAGGGAACAAGAACAACAAAAGAAAAGAGGAGCTAGGGTTTGGAATTCGGGGGAAAAAACACCCCCAAGTGTTGTTTACCGCGCAGTTGCCATTCAAATATCCGCATCTCTACCACGCTTTTTAACGCATATATTATTGCGCTGTTAGCCCTTCCGGAGAAAGACTAAGACTTTACGTGGGTGATGATGAATGGTATGCTGCTTTGTTCCTTGGTAGCCAATCGCTTACGGGTTCCCGGAAGAATCGGGGAAATCCCGATCT
>JBBBWG010017990.1:0-14835 GCA_037176905.1 Azolla pinnata
AGTTGATGTTCACGTACTACATCCGAGGGTCTTCTGAAGGTACCTCGACACAAACGACACCAACATATTATATTTGTAGGTGTCGTATCTGCCTCATCCAATCTTTGTCCCGCTCCTTGTTGTGTATTAAAGTACTGATCGGCGCGGATCGGAGGAGGGAAATGGGAAGGAGGCGGGTCGGAGGAGGGAAATGGGAAGGAGGTGATGATGAATATGAATCTGAATCCGTAAATTTGCGAATATATCAATCTCAATTTTAGTAATATTTTAATGAATATTTTACTTTTTATAACAAGAGATACGCGAAATCAGGAAAGAAGGTTACAAGGCCAGTTGCACTTCAAAGAGCACTTGGGCTTGTTTTCGGAAAGACGCACGATTAAATGTGCAAGCTTAATAGCAAAAGGTATTATTTCTTGTATATAATTTAATTGAAAGTTTCAAATTTTACTGACAAATATTAACTAACATGTCATTTTTTTTACTAGGCGGCAGCGGCTAGTCAGATACGTCGAGGGCGCGTGTCTAGACTCGGAAGTGGAGAAATCAAAGGATTTAGGGCCCAATTTGTATGTATAATCATTTTTTAACTTTAACATTCTAGAAATATAAGTTTTTGGTTGAAGTCTCTAAATTTGTTATATTTATTATACAGACAAAAGACTATGGACATGCTCATATTGTTGAGGAACAGAAAATAGCCACATACAATGGCTACAAGTTTCTAACCTCCCAATTTCCTCCACCTAATTTAGAGGTATTTCTATTGTATATTAAAATTTTAAATGAATTATATTTTATACTAATGTTTTTTGTTTTTCTAACTATATAATAGGAAATTCATGGCCATAATCATATTGAGGAGGTCGAGAGTGAAGAATGTATTGGGGCAGGAATCCCTGATACAAGTGTTGGGATTGCTTCAGACGGGGATCATATCTCTCTCAACGAGGATGAGAGAGATGCATGACAGAGATGCATGAGAGAGATGCATTTTGTACCACTCTCGTTTATGTTACTTAAACATTGTTAAAATGATATTTATTATACAATTTTTTATGACATTTAACAATCGGTTACAGTAAAAATCATCAATTTGTTTTACTTACCTGACATGTTGTGATGATTTGTTGAGAAAGATCACACGAACTTGAGGAAGAACTGAAGCCCGAATTCGTCGAGGGAGAGCGCGATTCGATAAAAATCGTTCTTCACTTACTGAGACTAATATAGGTATTATATTAGATCTCAATATATATACGATTAGATAGAGGGCTAGTAATTAAGATAACAAACTATGAAAAAAATTGATTAGATTCGATGAGTAATTAGTTTCTTAATTAGAAGAAGAGCATGAGGGAGCACGAGAGAGCACGAGATCAGATATCAAGAGCACGAGAGAGCACGAGAGAGCACAAGATCAGATAGCAAGAGCATAAGAGAGGAAAAATGAGCGTGTGATTGGTGTGTGAGAGAGGCCAATTATAAACCAGTCAGGTAGGGTCGTTTTAGGAAAAAAACGACTTTTTTTAGCCATTACAGAACATCGCTAAGCGACGCATAACGGCTAAACAGCAGCGACGCTAAACGTGTCACTAAATGCATCACTAAAACGGCGTCGCTTGGAGATGCTGTTAGCGACGTAGTTCTATGCGTCGCTAACATGGTGTCGCATAGCGACGCACGTGAATGCGTCGCTAAGACGTCGTTCTATGCGTCGCTAACGTGGTGTTGCATAGCAACGTTGTTAGCGACGCCACTCAATGTGTCGCTAAAAGAGTCGCTAAGCGACGTACCAACTAGCGTCGCTAACTACGCCGCTAACACGCGTCGCCGAGTGAAGTTTTTTAGCGACGAATTTTGGCATCGCTAATGGCGAGATCTGTAGTAGTGTTAGCTTAACGATACTGTCTCTAGATTTGAAAATAATTGGGGTGGAATGTGGATAAAGTTTTGTCAATTATGTCAACATAAGTGCTTTTCTCAACGCATAACTTAAGACATGTGACAATGCGGTGAAGGACCGAGTTATATTACTTTACAATCTTATTATCCTAAAAACGCAAGTGAAGCCACTCACGCTGTGCTTTTGGAAACAAGGGCAATATCTGGTGACCATAACGATCCTTCAATGAGTCTCAAAGGACTTTTGGATCTTCCTCAGTCATGTACTCATTCTTAAGAGTAGCATTCCAATGGTGCCTCAAGAAGTGCAGTGCTTGATTTTTCTCAGCTTGAGTAGGCAATTCAAAGTTGCTTGAAGCTTGAGTCCCAATAGTGGGATCTTGAATGCATTTAAGGAAAGCATAATTTTGGCATCCAGTGCCTAGGTTAGGTAGTTCTTGCCACTAACGGCAAGCTTAGGAAACTCTTAGTGATATCAAACATTTCTTACATTATGAAACACAAAATTGTACATGTGCAAATAATTTCCTTTTGGTTTCTATGCTTAGTATTAATTTTAAATATATTTTCAAAATTTTCTTAGCATTTTTCAAGATTTTTTATTATTCATTAAGTAATTTTTTGAATTATTAACTTGTTAAATAATATCTCAAAACACATAACTGCCAAGAAAACAAACCATATAAGATTACGCTCTCAATAATGTACCAATTCTAAGGTTCTTTGATTGATGAGAGCTTATACCTTAAAATCAATGTTTTTTTGATTAATTATATGGTTATTTTATAATTAAAACAATTATCGTAACTACTTAGAAAACCGAGAATTTAAATGCAACATTTCGGGTTTCCAAGCCAAAGTTTGATATGGGTTGAATCTTCGTATATGCCAATTCTTTCATATCACCTCTTATGTTGACAAGATTTTGAGTTAATTGATCCATCTACTCAATGACGTAGGGGTCATTAGATCTTGGCCTATTGGGGGTTTCAACCTAATAAGGCCATTGGCCCATGAGAGGCTTTTTCCGATCTGCACGGCTAGGGTTGAAACCCTAGATGTCACTTCTATTGATTTGAGGCAGTGGCGAAAATCCTAGTAGGGCATGCAAGTGCCACAACCGGGAAAGGAGGATCGATCGGCAAGCTAGGGGGTAATAATGTGGCTTCAAGCTCAACACTAACGCTAGTTATCGGCTTCAAGTCGTGTAAAACTATCAACAAAGATAACTTCAAGCTACATGATGGCAAGTCTTAGCTCAATGCATAAGTTGATAGTCATCGGCTAGAGGCCATAGCAATTTCAACCCTCATCCCAGCTGCGTGCGGTATCATGTGAGGCATGTTGTGCGTACCGATGGCAAGGGGAAGTAAGTCATAGATTCTATAGTGTCACTTCAAGTGACAACCAATGACTACGAGTGAAAAGAGTTTGTTATTTGGCATTTCAGACGACGGCACAACGACATAAGAGTAGTGGCTCAATTCGGTGGCCATAAAAAGAAGAGGAGGAAGAAGAAAATAATAGGTGAATAGAAATATCAATAGATACGATATACTTAATTCAATTTATTCACACATAAGAATTGAAATAAATTAATTACGATAAAATACCTTGGTTCGAGCAATTCGTGAATAATGTCTTTTAAAATGTGTCGTTTATAATCGATCTATGCACTAGATTAATAGAAACTCCAGAGAAACACATAGATAGATATAGATGGAGAGAGATAGAAGAATTATATTAATAATATTTATGATGATCTCTCACGTTAGTATCTCTTACTCACTCACTCTCTTTAACTCCTCTCCTAACACTACTGGTATATACATACTTATAGAGAAGAGCTATTTTAGTATGAGCCTATCTCTAGTCCCCACTCCTGAAATAGGAGGGATGACAACTTTACTTTCTTCAGAAGCTTCAAGAGAGTTTTCTTTAGATTAAGGGGCATGAGGGCTACATGCTAGAAATAGAGGGCGTGCAGGAAGGGAGGAGTGGGATGACCTAGTTTGTTTCATAATATACAAAAAGTGTAGACACGCTTTTGTGACAAAGATCATCCGATCTCTTTACAATTACCCTAACATTGTCCTAGTGATACTAATCTTGAAACTTAGTATACTACTCTCGAAGAATGGCAATTTTATCTTGTAGATTAGCTAATGGTTGTATTTTTTTCCCCATAAGTGAGTTTTTTTTGAAGTTTCTCACGTTTAATTTTTAATGAGGTAACAATACAATGTAAGTAGCATGTAATGTGTACTCTTTTTCCAATCGTTTTTTCTCACTATGTTTTTAGGAGTTTTAATGAGAAATAAGTATAATGCAACATTCGTTGTGAAATTACTCCCTTCCACACCCCCTATTTTTGGCATGGGGCTCTCATGCCCATTAATTCTGGTGTGAGCTCTCATGCTTCATTTATAATCTAGAGTTCTCATCTCCTTCTATTTCAAGTAGGGGGGTAGGGCAAAATAACTTCTAAGAAGAAATACACCAGAAATCTTAAGAGAGGTGAGAGAGTAGTAATAAATAGTATTAGTATAAGTTTTTTATTTGTCTCTGTTTGTGTGTTACTGGAGTTGTACTACACATAGATCGATTACGGACAATGCGTTCTTAAGCAAATCCTGATGACGATTAATACTAGTTAGCATGTCCGTTTTGTGGGTTAGATTGTCTACTTAGGTTTTTAGATTCTGTGTAAAACCTCTGCGTGGATACAAACTGCGCGAGTCTGCGAGTGACAGAGAGAGAGAGAGAGAGAGAGAGAGAGAGAGAGAGAGAGAGAGAGAGAGAGAGAGTTTATTTTTCCGTAGCCATAGAGGGGGCAGAGGATGGGGAGCTGGATCGCGGTCTCTATGCTCTTCTGCACATTTCCCCTGAGGCCTCTGACGAAGAAATACGCAAGGCATATCGCCAATGGGCTCAGCACTACCACCCAGACAAGCATCAAACCCCACAGGTTGGTTTCATTTAATTCTTTCTCTATCCCTCCCTCTTGAGATTCTGTCCATCCATTCTCGTTTACTCATTTGTCTAAATATCTTGGGCATAAATCTATACATGTGTGTATACGCATAGTTGAAATACAATCATATGATTTCTATTCGACATCTACTGTCTACACACACATTTATGTGCGTATGTTCAGCTAAAATGCGTGCACACAAAATAGGTACGATTAGGGTTTTAATAGAAAGTGCATTCGAGAAATAATTCAGCTATGACCAAAGCGAAATAGCAGCCACCATAGACATGTGGAGGTTTTCGAAGTTCCCAAGACATATTCTGCTCCTTCCTTATAATCCTCAACTATGCATATATTCATTATGGTCATTTTAAGTTTATACTCCTTAGTTCTGCAGATGCAAGGTATTGCTACGGAGAATTTCCAACGGATCCGTGAGGCTTATGAAATTTTAAGTGATGAAAGGAAGCGGAAGATCTATGATGTTTATGGTATGGAGGGCCTGCAGTCTGGGATGGAGCTTGGGCCCAAGTTGAAATCGGTTGATGAAATCTTGAAAGCTTTTGAAAAGATGTGGCAAAATAAGCGGGAAAAGAAACTATCGGATAGATCCCCATACACTGGATCCTTACTTGTGGATATTTCGTTGGTAGAAATGTTTGAATCCCGTCGCAAAGTTCCACTTCTTAGAGGGTACTGATCTGTCAAATATGTCAATTCAGTTACTCATTGTCTCTCATTAAATCCTGTCTCAAGGCCTCATGGTTTGTCTATTTGATGGTTGTTTAGGATGACCTCCAACACCGAATTTCAATCCCACTTGTCAAAGAAGAGCAGTTTGATTCTAGGTGGTGAGATTGCATTCCGGGAGCAGATGGGTGGAGGGACAGTTTCGGGGCTATTCCGCCACCAGATTTCTGCTGAAGCAGATGTAGAAGTTCTTGCTATGGTTGGTTTACGGTCTATTTTAACTGTGCAGACTTCAAGGTACCCTTAACTTTCCGGTAACAATTGTTTTCAACAAGGAAGATGTGCATCAGCAGTATTGACACATTCTTTTGCTACTCAGGCAATTATCAGCACATGCAACTGGTGCCATTGGCCTCTCTGTTTCGATGGTTGACGGATCAATAAACTTGACCAATGTGTGGACTCGTCAATTAACTGAGCATGCAAGAGGAACGGTATCATTTCAAACACTTGTTATGCTATTTTGTTGATGCTTTGGCTGCTTTCCCTTTCACTTTAAAATCATTCTCCCGCTATATCTATGGAGATATAGTCAGAATATGAACATTTCTCAGCTGAAAACTAAGATATTAATGTGTGTTGGAATTGGTGAGTATAAAATATGTAATTTGACCAAAGGGCCTCAATGTACAGGCTGATGTATGCAACCATTCCTCCATTGTGTGACAAGCACAGTGGGACACATACACATGTGCGTGCTCACATGCACTAGGATGAAATTAGTAAGATATGTCAACTGACTCTTCACTGGGTTGACACAACTGATTATTACAATCAATCAATACATTAGGCAGGTAGAAAAATTATAAAAGTTGAGACAATTTGTCAAAATCTGTCTTTAAAAAAAGTTTTTCATTTATGTGACCCAAAGGTTATGCAATTTTTACATTATCCTTGCCTTTCTTTAATGTTAGTTAATATGTACGAGATGTTTCAAATACTATGTTGAATAGCCCAGAGAGGATTCCATTTCTTGTTGCACATTACAATGCTGTTAGCAGCAACATACTTGTTTAAAAATCACTCTTAATATTAAGCTATTGGCAAAATGTACAATTTTTTTTCTGAAGGCCGTTTTTACATGGTACCTTTTGTGTTTTGGTCATAGATTCAACTTGTTATTGGACCTGATACAGCTCTAGTAGTAGGATGGGTAAAGCAAGGGCAAGTGAATTCAGGTTCTGGTGAACTAAAGGTGGGGCAAACTTTTTGTTTGGCATACATGATAGTAGGGAACTCATTGCTGTGACTCAATATGGATGAGTTTTTTGATATTTTAGATTGGTCCATCTGCTATTGGTGTTACTGCCAATTATACCCGTTCTTTTTCTGTACACTCCCGAGGAAGAATTGCTGGGAGGTTAATGAGGTAGGATATTATGGATGATTAGTTTATGATTATGTTCACAAATAATGGACTATACCAAAATTTTTGACAGCAATGCAGCTGAAATTGAGATTGGTGGCGAGCGGAAGATATCAAGTCATAGTTCTTTGGCCATGTTTTGCACTATAGGTTTGCATGTATGTTCTGAAATGATGACGAATGAAGAACTAACATTTAAGCAAACTAGTATAAAAAACAGGAAACTATTGGTGTCTAACTATATCTTTAATTATCAGAAATAAATGATTGATGCTGTAGTTATAAAGCTCATGCTTTATGATTGTACGTCTGTATGTGAACTCCAGTGTCATGGTACCAATGCATTTATCTTCCCTTCTTAGAACCATTTAAAACTCCAATCGCGAGTGGATGGTACATGTTATGCTTTATGATCATAGGCCATGGATTACATTCATCATTTTTCATTGGCATCATTGCAGTAAGAGCATTAGAAATTCATTTTCCTTAACCGAATGGATTAGAATTGATATAAGGCAATGCATACCTTCCTCATTAAAAATGTTTAATAAGTGAACTAACTGCCCTCTAAAGCCTTACAAACTTATTTCCCTTTAACCTACGGTCGGAAACCTACATAATCATGGTAATAAACAAGAAACGAATCAAACAGACAAGTAGAACTCATTTAATGTGACAAGATTTGTATTCATTTGAGATTAAGTGAACTTGCAGGGCATATCCTGGAAATTCAGATTTTCACGAGGAGCACAAAAAATTGTTATTCCTGTGAGTATTCTTATTCTTTCAGTTGAAGAAGAAATAAGGTAATTCTGCATGTTTGCAATATATGTGTATTTTCATTCCACAGTAATATTTCAAAAATATATGTTTCATACATGTTCCATTTTATTGCATTGTAAGTCGGACATAACATTTGTGTTTGGCCGAATTAGGCATTTAGAAGATGTTAGCATAAGTTTCCTTTACATCCTCTTCTGACAACATGTGTTACCTGCGTCAACCAATTATAATATTCCAGTTTCTTACCTGTGACATCATGTTGCCTGGGTTGTGGTGAATCGCAAACTTCCCACCTGTGGAATGGCGAAACCCAGATCTTAGGAGGAGCCTCCCCTTAGAACATGTTTGTGGACATAGGAAATACAGAACTCTCGTACCTTCAATTTTCGTGTTTACAAGACGAGGATCAACACCATGCATTCCTCAGGAAAGTCTTCTAAAGGAACCAAGCTAACTTTACAAAGTTATATCATTAGGCCACATGGAAGGATGCACTGCTTTAAAGATTTAGTCAATCCTCTCTTCACTCGAATGCTATGTTTTCTGGACTATTTTCACAATACAGGTTGATGAAACACACTGATAGATAGAGGGGATGCAAAAGAGGTAACAATGTGTTAAGGCTTGAAGCTTCAACTAACTTTGCATGATTAGAGGGAGAGAGAGAGATAATGATATTAAGCTGGTTATCGTTACCATTTTCCTTCCAACGACTCCTCATATTAACCCTTAATGCACCATTGCTGGTCTTTTCTTTTTTGTCCTCAATCGCCACTTGAGCGCTTACAGGGTGAGTGGCAGTTCCTATCGAAATTCTGCCAGGATATAAAGTCCATTTACTGGGTGAGTGGAAATGGGTTATGGCCTTGTCGAACACAGAAAGCAGCCTATAATAGTTGCTCCCCCCTACTCTATGACTAGCCTCGGACCTACTCTATGAGGGAAACTCTAGAGGCCATAAATTCACTCAATGTAGATGGTCGGAAAGTTATAAACTCTAGAGGCCTAAACCCCCCTCAATATCGGCTTGTAAACAAAACAAGAAAATTAAATATGATTATGTCTATCTTAAGTCCAACCCCTAATACTCTTCTTCAATATATACGGGTCACACCATAGCTACATTGAGACTTTTTGACAAGATAGATAGTTAAATTACTTGCTAAAAAATGCAAGGAAGGCTGGTGGCACTTTGTGCATTTACAATATTTCACAAATTTATTATTTCACATGATTGTCTTTCAGTAAGGTTGCTATGAGCACTGTCATATTGTCCAACAGGTTCTGCTAACACCGAGTCTCAACCCATGGACAGCTACAGGAGCCTTGCTTATACCATCATCTCTTTATGCACTGCTGAAGGTCAGGACAAACCATCTAATGAGTGTGTGAATTGTTTAAATGTAAATGCTGCTGGTGCTGTATGTAGGTTTATATCCTGAAACCGATTTTTTTACGAAGAAGTCAGCAGAGGAGAAAAGAGCAGAGACGCTCTACAGCTGTGCAGGCATGTAGTATTCCACAGTTCGTCAAAAAAACTGTATGCATATGTAAAGATTAACCCACGTCTGCGTGCTTAATTTTCTAAGTCCAAACCCAATAGTACCCGTGACATATATGCCCCAAATGCCACTGGCCCATTTGTAAAATGGTTATTGATTGACCAATTATCTGATTGGCTCACTCCTGTAAATATACCATCTTTCTGATTTTTTCTGACATAAAGAATGTCTCAGGTTCAAGAAGCAAGAGTCAAAGCTGAAAAGGCCCAGTCACTTGTAAAAGTTGTTGCAGATAGGAAGCGTGATAAACAATTGAAACTTGGAGGATTGGTTGTTTTGGAGGGACTATATGGAAATATACTAGATTTTGAATCCAAAAGGCTTGTTCGAGAATTTGGTGATGAAAGAAATAAGGAAAATGAAGACGATATACCACCTCCAGTTGTTGATGTCACAACAACATTAAATTTTTTAGTCAATGATAGTGGTCAAATTCAGGTTACAAAATGCTGACAACCTTGAATAATTTAGTGAAAACTAGATGTATTTGAATTTCTGAAAACCAGATGCCTTATTTTGCACCATTTTCAGTTACATGGGGGTGTAAAGAAGTCTGGGCTGATTGGGTTTTGTGATCCATGCCCTGGTGAAGCAAAGCAACTCAAAGTTATATATACATTCAGGAATAAAAAATTTGAGGTAATGTCAAGTTTTTTCTTCTTAAATAGGATCATATGATTGCCAAGTTTTTTCATGTTCACTCTTTTGCAAATGTATACCTTTATTTACAAATCTCAAAATGTGATTGCTGCATGTATGTGTGCAGGTCATTGTGGGTGATTTCGATGAACTCACTATTCCGGATGAAAGCCACAGGCAAATATTCTGATGAATATTCATTTGTAAAATAGAACTGAAGAACATGCTCTATAGGTGTGATGAGAAAGATTTTTTGTTTCCGATTCAATGAATAGGTGATAGTCATTCTTTTGGTTACTGCTGTGCAATGTCCTCATGCAGCATGTTCTTTTATTAGAATTCGGAATGTTGAATGCATTTTTGATGATTTTCATATCTCTACATTCTATAATTCTTTCCAATTCGATTTTTAGAAACAACGATATATGTCACTAGGAAGGGTGTAACTCAACCCATTGCATGAAGATCCTGCTTTGGACAGGCATTGGTGTGGATGTGTTTTTGGTCGCAATGGATGGAAATGTCTTAGGAAAATGACGAGAAGTGTTTGTGGTAGCTTTTAAGAAACTGTTTGTATTTTCTTTTGAGGAAGTTCCCGTCTTATTGTTGGAAAGCATGTATAGTGACATTATCCTGCTGGTAGTTCACTTCATTGTGAAGTTAAGATGGAATTTGGAAAGAAAAATTTAAGTACAAAATTGTTGATAGCTCATTTTACATAAATTGATATTAGATTGTGCGCAAAGGAAATGTCATTGCATGTTGAATCAATTTCCCTTGAGCTAGTTGGAACTGATTAGAATTCAATTTTATGCATGTGCAGCGTGAAGTGTCTTGCATATTTGTGGGGAAGTTGATCAAAATTGGTCAAAATTCCATGTCATGCATGTGCAGGGTGAATTGTCCAAGATGAGCAAGACATGCTTGTTCATCAAATTCTATAACCTTGTGAAAATATGGGCTATATGATAACCTTCTATGCATGAGAGATATCATAAACAATATTATTATAAGTCTTCTATCTCCTTCCATCTATATCTATCTGTGTGTATCTCTAGGTTTTCTACTAATCTGGTGCGTAGATCGATCACGGACAACACATTTTACAAGACGTTATCAGCATACTTGCTCGAACCGAGATATTTTATTGCAATTGATCTATTTTAATTCTTATGTTTGAATAAATTGAATTAAACATATTGTATCTATTGATATTTTTATTAATCTATTATTTTCTTCTTCCTCTTCTTTTTATGGTCACCGAATTGAGCCATTACTCTTATGTCGTTGTGTCGTCATCTTAAATGTTGGATAACAAACTCTTTTCAATCTTAATCATCGATTGTCGCTTGAAGTGACACTATGACCTATTTCTGCTTGCCACCGGTACGTATGACATGGCTCTCACGCTACCTCACGCGGGTAGGACAAGGGTTAAAGTTATCATGGCCTCTGGCTAATGACCATCGGCCTATGCGTCAAGCCAAGGCTTTCCGTCATGTAGCTTAAAGCTATACTTTGCCGATAGTTGAACACGACTTGAAGCCATGTCAGTGTTGAGCTTGAAGCCACACCGTTACTCCACCTCCACTGGGCTTAGCTTGTTGATGAATCCTCCTTTCTTGATTGTGATACATGCATGCCCCACTAGGATTTCCGTTACCGCCTCAAATTAGCAGAAGTAATGGCTAGGGTTTTAACCCTAGTCATGCAAATCGGAAAAGGGTGGGTCAATGCTTTTATTGGGTTGAAACTCGCAATAGGCCAAGATCTAATGACACTTAGGTTGTTGAGTAGATGGATCAATCGACTCAAATTCTAGTCTACAAAGGAGGTAATATGAAGAATTGGCATATATGAAGAGTCAACCCATATCAAACTTTGGCTTGGAAACCATAAGTGTTGCATTTAAATTTTCGATTTTCTAAGTAGTTATGATAATTGTTTTAATTATAAAATAACCATATAAATAATCCTAAAAACATTGATTTTAAGGTATAAGCTCTCATCAATAAAAAAAATTTAGAATTGGTACATTATTGAGAGCATAATATTATATGGTTTGTTTTTGTGGCAGTTATGTGTTTTGGGATATTATTTAACAAATTAATAATTCAAAAAATACTCAATAAATAATAAAAAATCTTGAAAAATGCTAAGAAAAGTTTGAGAATATATTTAAAATTAGTACAAAGCATAGATAACCAAAACAAAATTGTTTGCACATGTACATTATTTTACTTGAAGTAAAATTTTGCATTTCGTAATGTAGGAAATGTTTGATATTGCTAAGAGAGAGTTTGTTGAACTTGCCATTAGTGGCAACAACTACTTGACATGGGCACTAGATGCTAAAATTATGCTTGGTGCCAAAAACATCTTGAAATGCATTGAAGATCCCACTATTGGAACCTCAGCTTCTAGAACCTCTGAAAATCCTACTCAAGCTGAGAACAATCAGACACTACACTTCTTGAGGCACCATTGGAATGCTACTCTTATGAATGAGTACATGATTGAGGAAGATCCAAAAGTCCTTTGGGACTCATTCAAGGATCGCTATAGCCACTAGATGAAGGCCTTGCTCCCAAAAGCAAAGCGTTAGTGGCTTCAATTGCATTTTCAAGACTATAAGACTGCATTGTCACATGTCTTAAGCTATGTGGTGAGAAAATCACTGTACTTTGAATTGGTCTCTGTGCTCATGGAAGCGCAAGAAGAGGATGAGACACTTGTCGAGAATCATACGTCTTGACCCACTAGAAGCCTATTGGAAGCCTAGTTGCACCTAAAGTTCATGCTAGCTCATTTAAGAAAGGGAAAAACTAGGACCACAAAAAGGGCTCTTGGAAGAATGATGGAAAGATTAAACAAACCTTCTTCAAGAAGAAAAGAGGAAAAATAAAAATAGGAAGCTTAAGAAGAGCACTATGCCTAGAGGTGAAAATGGAAAACATGATCTGATTTGCTTCAAATGTGGCACAAAGGGACATTGGTCTCGTATATGTCACACACCCAAACACCTCGTTGAATTGTATCAAGAGAAGCATGGGAAAAAGAAACCTTCAGCAGAACATATATTAGCCTAAAATTAGAGCAATCAATATAGTGTGCATTTGATTTGTGTTATTTGTGTTATAAAGTGTGCATGTGATTTGTGTTAAAATCAACTCTTTTGGAACATGGCTATCTTAATAGTAACTTGAAGTCTATTTAACATGTTGATATATTCTCTGTTTATGGTCTATCTTAACATTTATTTTTACTACAAAATGAATAGTGGGTAAGAGTTAATTGTTTTATGATAGAACGGTGTGAAGTACTATGGCAATGGAAGAGGAGATGTGTCTAGTAGACAGTTCCACCATAAACACTATCTTTAGACACCCGATAGTTCCAAACTTTAAAGAAACGAACTAAAAATATAACTACCATTACAAGAAGCAATGCAAATATTGTCAAAATCGAGAAAGCAATTGCAGTTCTCCCACGTGGTACTAAGATCGTCATAGAAGATGCTCTTTGATATCCTGAGTCTAGTCGTACTGTATGAAGCTTTAAAGATATCCATACTAATGGTTCTCATATGGAAACAAAAAATGAGAATCGTCTAAAATGCCTTCTCAAATGGTTATCTTCCAAGTTTGGGGATGATAAGAAGAATCATATCCCTCTCAAATGGTCATGATTTAAATACTAAGAATTTTCTTAATCAAGAAGGCTTTGTATGCGCTAATTGTGTCAAAAGAAAATTAATCCTTAGACCTTGTTAATTGAAGGTGAAAATAGAATCACCAGTATTCTTAGAAAGAATACATGGAGACATATGTGGACCTATCAATCCAATGTCTAGACCATTTCGGTCCTTTATGGTGTTAATTGATGCATCATCTAGATGGAGCACTATATGCTTACTATCTACAGGAAAATATTCTTTTGTGCGGCTTATTTCCCAAATAGTCCAATTAAGGGCTAACTTCCTAGATAATCGCATTCAATCCATCAAAATGGATAATCCCAAAGAATTTTCTTCGAAGGTCTTCAACAATTATTGTATGACATTGGGAATTAAAGTAGAACATTCAGTCCCATATATCCACACTCAAAATGGTCTCAAAGAATCATTAATTAGAGGATAAAGCTTATTGCTAGGCCATTGCTATCAAATAGCAATTTACAACTACATGCTGGGGACATGTTGTCTTGCATTCTGCAACATTACTTCAGATTAGACCTACTGCATATAATGTTGTATCCCCTATACAACTTTTATGTGGACAAGAACCAAAATATTTCCCATTTGCGAAATGTTGGATATGTTATATACATCCCAATACCACCACCTCAGCGTATATGAATGGGACCTCATAAAAAATTGGGAATCTATGTAGGTTTTGAATCTTCATCTATAATTAAATATTTGGTGTCACAGCCAAGGCTCGTAGACGGAAACGGAAGAGAAGATAATAACAAGAAAAGTACAAGAAAAGTACAAGAACTAAACAAGAAGACAAGAACTGGAATTACCCGGAGACTCGGTGTACAAGATGCCGAAGACTGGGGTTGAACCGGAATGGTTCATACATTGAGGGACTAGTCCTTACATACTAGTTCTCAGGCTATGCATGGTCGCCACTTGTTGGTGAGCATGCATAACTCGGTAAATTCTCTCAACTAAGTACAAGTTAAATATCTTTCTTATATTATTATATATAAGGTCTTGGTTTAATGGTTAAGAGCTTGGAGTCTTGATGTTGCGATTGTGGGTTCGAATCTCTTGTACACCATTTAAGGTTATGACACCATCCCCCTCCTTTGATGACGAGTTCCACGAGTCATGTTGCATGAATTTTGAT
>JBBBWG010018001.1:0-33432 GCA_037176905.1 Azolla pinnata
AGAAGGTGAAGGAGGTGAAGGAAGAAGGTGAAGGGAGAGGAACAAGAAAGAAAGAAGGAAGAGCTAGGTTTTCCATAATTACAAATTTATACCCCTTTCCCTCAAACAAAGGGAGCTAGAGAAGCAAGAAGTAGTAGAAGGTGAAGGAGGTGAAGGAAGAAGGTGAAGGGAGAGGAACAAGAAAGAAAGAAGGAAGAGCTAGGTTTTCCATACTTACAAATTTATACCCCTTCCCCTCAAACAAAGGGAGCTAGAGAAGCAAGAAGTAGCAGAAGCAGAAGTAGAAGGAGGTGAAGGAAGAAGGTGAAGGAAGAGGAACAAGAAAGAAAGAAGGAAGAGCTATGTTTTCCATAATTACAAATTTACACCCTCTCCCCCAAACAAAGGGAACCAGAGAAGCTTGAGAAGATGATGAAGAAGGTGGTGAGCGGGTTGCCTTTGGCTACGACTTTAGAATGCAGCACGTTTGTAGTGGTACATGCGTATTTTATCCAGGCGATTGATGAAGATACCAGACACTAGTTTTTATCTTGTCGTGTTGCTAAAGGTATATCGATAGTTATATTAAAATTGTGGTGAGGTCATTAATTAGAAAGGTCTTCTCACCTTTTTAATGGGTTTTTATTAAAGGTAATAAAGTTTTATAAACGCTAGCATATAAGGTGGTGTTTGATTATTTTGAGGTACTTGGGTATTTGATATACTTTGAACTTGAGGAATAAGTTTTTATTTGATGGGCTTCTTGGAGAATGTTAATATATATTTAGGATAAGAATAAAGTTCAATTAACAGTTTTCACAATTATGTTGTATGTGAACTTTGTCCTTGTATGAGTTAGAACTTATGTCATTTTATATTACATCACCTTAGAAGGTTGACCTCGCCATGTCACTACATTTAGCGTAGTTTTGATAGTAAGGGGTTTTTTGTATTGTCATGTTGTTTTTAATACAAACATACATTTACGGAACGAAGAAGATGATGAAGTAGATGATGAAGATGGTGAAGATGGTGGTTGTGGTGGTGGTGATGATAATGATTATAATAAAAGAAGAAGAAGCCTATTCTTTTTCTACCCCTATGTTTCTCATAATCACAATTTGTACCCCTCTCTACCAAACAATGGAGAGGAGGCTATTTTTAACTTACCAAAATACCCCTATAAGTTCACCTATCTCATTGCCAAAATGCTTCTCTATTGTTCCATATCTACCCCACACCACAATAAAAAGTGCACCTTTGAGAGCCTGATTGATTCCACTCTCGAACAGTATATACATCGGCATATCTATTAAAATGCCCTTGAACATGATGACGATGATTAATTGATGGTTGCCGATAGGAATGGAGTCAAGGTTTGGGGCTAGGGTTTAGAGCCTTGGCTAATATAAAGGGTAGGGCTAGAGTCATTTGAGGTTGGGGTCGGTATATATCGTACTCGGAGATAGGAGGGCACAATGGAGTCCAGGTTGGTGAGCTCAAGGTTCTTGCTGTTTCGCAATGAACTTATCGGATGTTGAGAAGGCCTTGCAAAAGAATAAGATGGCTAAATTGCAATTGTTTAGAGTCAGTAGCAGTTGCCGCCATGCTACTGTTGCGATCATTTAGATGTATAAGTCAGAGGTGTTGTTATTGCATCAATTTTTTTTTTTTCATTTCTCGTTTTAATCAGGCCAAGGGTGGTTTGGTAGATCCAAAACATCGAGGAGTATTCTGGCAAATCAAACATAAACAAAACATCTAAACGAATCCGAATTTTTAAGGATGAATGAGCTCCTTCCTTCAACAGGCCATAACAGATCCAGGCGAGTGTCTGAATAACAACACTTTGGGTTACTGTTTGCCAAATTTTGCCATGGAGTTGCGATTTAGCCAACGCCCGTTACATGCATGCATGAGTGTATGGATGGATAGACAAGGCAGACGACGCAATGGGCATATGACGAAAAAAGCCAAAGCCTATTCCTCTACTCAGTACACACCATTCATCATCATATACCTTATCTTCTCTTTCCAAACCTAAACATGCCACCCACATTGCATGTATGCATGCATGTGTGTGCATGTATGTATGCATGCATGCATAGGTATGTATGCATGCATAAGGATCACCACCCACATTTGCACGTATGCATGATGCATGCTTGCATGCATGAATCTATGTGTATGTATGGCATGTGCATGCATAGGGATCACCACCCACATTTGCATGTATGCATGATGCATGCGTGCATACATGAATCTATGTGTATGTATGGCATATACATGCATAGGGATCACCACCCACATTTGCATGTATGCATGATGCATGCTTACATACATGAATCTATGTGTATGTATGGCATATGCATGCATAGGGATCACCACCCACATTGCATGTACGCATGCCATGCGTAGAAATCATGTATGTATGCATGCGTGCATGCGTGTTGTGCATGCATGAATGTATGCATGCATTCGTGTGTGATGTTACGCATGCGTTTTTGCATGAATGTATGTGTGTGTTTGCATGCGTTTTTGCATGAATGTATGTGTGTGTTTGCATGCATGCATGAGTGTATGCATATGTATGGATGCATGCATGAGTGTATGCATATGTATGGATGCATGCATTCATGGATCTACTCTTGCATGTACGAATGTATGCATGCGTTCGTTTTCTTTCTTTTCCCAAAAATTTTATCCTATCACTAGTTATAAGCAATGCCAAATGGGGAATTCATATACATTGTGTGTAACTACTACAACGGAGGTGGAAAAAGCCCATGTAACAATATTAGTATGGATCACAAACAAATGAGAATGATACCATTGTTTACAAAATATATCAAGGGCTGAATGATCAGAAATGCTATCATATTGGCCTTTCAGAGTGTGTATAATTATGGACCAAATTTCCTTAATTGCATCAACAGGAGAACGTATGCTTGCGTTTTTGTGTATGTAGGTATGCACACATGCATGGATGTATATGCACCCAAGGATGCATGCACTTGCGTGGATGGATGTCGGCATGTTGCAGGGCATGCATGTGTGCATGCATGTGTGCATGTGTGCATGGGTGTCGGCATGCTGTGCGTGTGTACTCATGCATGTATGAATGTATGCATGCATTTGTGTACAGATGGTGTGCATGCATGTGTATGAATGTATGCATGCATTTGTGTACAGATGGTGTGCATGCATGTGTATGAATGTATGCATGCGCGCGTGTGCACATGATGTGTATGCATGTGTACATGCGTGTCTGCAAGCTACCACCACCATCATCATCATCACCATCATCATCACTATCACCATCATCATCATCATCATCACCATCACCATCATCACCACCGTCACCACAATCACCACCGTCACCACAATCACCACCATCACCACCATCACCATCATCACCATCATCACCATCATCACCATCACCACCATCATCACCATCATCACCATCATCACCAGCATCACCACCATCACCACCATCACCAGCATCACCATGATCACTACCATCACCATCATCGCCACCACCACCACCATCATCACCATCATCACCATCATCACCATCATCACCATCATCATCATCGTCATCATCCCCACGGTCCATGGACATTGAAAGGTTCCATCGCCCAAGACAGGGGAAGAACAGAGTGATTCGCAGCTCCTAGCGCCATGGCTATGGCTTTTGCTGCCATTTCTTCCTCTTCCTCCTCCTCCTCCTCCTTCTGCGTTCTCAGAGCTTCAAGGTCCTCTCCCTTCGCCACCACCCGGCCGTCCCGACCTTCCTCTTCCTCATCTTATCCTCGTCGTCCCATGGCTGTTCGAGCTTCAGGTACTCTTTCCCCCCTCCCTGCCCTCCTTCATTCTGCTGCTATCTAAAAGATAATGCCTAACCCATCTCCGCTTTTTTCTGTGCTCTTTCTGTTCATGTGCGTTTTGCCTGTGTTTTTTATGCGCACAAACACATGGATGTATTTGTGCTCTTTTTACTACTCTCGTACCAACAGCACACAGAGATGCAGCGGTCCGTTGCTTGGAATTCAGACATTTCATTGCTGAGCATGCTTTAAATCTTTACTTTTGCTGCTGAGATTCTTTTCCTTCCCCACAAACCCTGAAACCACATGTACTATTTCTATGCTGATTTCCTTGGCTTGGAAAAAGAAAAGAAAAGACTTACTTTTGTACACGTTTCTTGATGTGATTTCCACAATCTCTGATACACATTCAGTTGTTGTCTAAATGTCTTCATAATGCTTGGTTTATACAGTGCTTTTCGCCATGCTGTTCTTTGAGAACCCAAGCACTTGACTATACAGGCATTCTTATATTCAATCTGTGTATGCTTTCTTTATCTTTATCACATGGCCTAAAAACTCGCTGACCGTCATTATTTCTTAAAGCGATGATTCGTGTTTTTGTATTCGAAATAAGTACATACACACACCCCTCTTAGTTGTGACAAAAATGCAGTTCCAATAGAGACTTATTATGTTGTCAACTATGTCAGGTTCCATTCTTATATACAGTTTTGTATGGTGAAAGGAAGTTTCTGAGGAAACTGGTATGTTTCTTGTAAGTATTTGGCCCTTTTGTGTCTCAGAACCTCTCTTTATATTTCATATGCAGTATCCAAGGTTCTCACACAAGATGAGCTGAAGAAGATGGCGGCCGAGAAGGTAAAGATTATTTACATCTCATTAGTAGGAAAACTGAACTTGTTCTATCAATAAAGAAGTGTGAACTGGAGGTTTTCTACAACATGCATTGCCAAAAGCAATTCTCACTACTAGTTCAGAAAAGCTTCAAGATGCCATATCCATTGTTTTGTGATGAAAGAAATTGCCAAATTTCCTTTATATGCTTGAGTAAAAATGTTCTACATGCATTTGTATATCACATGCTATTTTTTACTATTGGATCTTATGACGAATCAGCTTTTTGTTGGCTTGTAGTGGTCAGCTCCATTTCATTTTCTTTGAATCTATTGGCTTTACCTCATTAATTCTAGCATCTTGAAGGGCAAAGCAGGAACCTTTTCTTCTAAAGATGTTTTGGAGTATGAAGTGTCCAACATTTTACAGTTTTGTCATTTCAATTGGACTAAATAGAAACAACATGACTTCAGACCCAGCATTCTACAGCCAAAAGCACAAAATGTTTTCTAATCAAGATTCAAGAAAATTCTTTCTTTCAGGCTGTGGAATACGTGGAGAGTGGAATGGTGGTTGGGCTTGGAACTGGATCTACTGCTGCATTTGCAGTAGCCAAAATTGGTGAACTTCTCAAGGTGCAGACTGGATTTTCATTAATTGGTTCGAATATGTTTACTTTGCAAAAGCTCATTCAAGTGAAAGCCTTCTAGAAATAATGCGTAATTCTCAAAACATAAATTTTTTGCAAATAGTAAATGGACTACACCAATAAGAATCAATGCTAGTATTAATCCACGTTTCGACTAATCCATGCATGTGGGGTTACATCTCACCATAGAAATGATGTCTGGGTTGAATGCAGGCTTGTTCATAGAAATTTTGCCGTTCTTGTATGAACTGGTGTGATTTCCAAAAAGAAGAGAACTCTTTTGTAATGCAGGGGTTGAATGAAGTTAATAAAAAGTTTGCCATTCTTGGTGTTAATAATTAGTAAGATTTGTAAAATTAGGAGAACCCTTTTATGCAATGTTAGTTTTAAATTGATTACTGCCAAACATTTTCTCTTTCGTAATATCTATCCTACCTTTGAGCTCAATCATAGGTGGATGTGCATGCCATGAGTTGAAAAGTGCATAACATTGTGCTTTGTAAATGAAGATTGATTTGTGCATTACATTTTTCGTTTTTTTCATGTAGGAAGGCAAACTTAAGGACATAATAGGCGTTCCTACTTCTAAGGTAAGGTTTATATGCCAAGGAATAAATTATAGCATTAACATTTTGAGGCATCTTACAGTTTAGTTTTTCTTGCAGAGGACAGCAGAACAGGCAGCTTCACTCGGGATCCCTCTCTCAGTCCTAGATGACCATCCAAAGGTTCATTTTTTTAATTTTTTATCTTAACACAATAAGTAAATGAATATGATCATGTAACATGCATGATTTCTCTCAGTCTTAGATGACCTTCCAAAGGTTCATTTTTTAATTTTTTTATCTTAACACAATAAGTAAATGAATATGATCTTAAATCTTTGAATGTGGTTTGTTTCTATTGCTGTTGATAACAGATTGATTTGGCTATTGATGGTGCTGATGAAGTTGACCCAGATCTTAATTTAGTGAAGGGTAGGGGAGGGGCCCTCTTGCGTGAAAAGGTTAGTTTCTTCAATCAGTATATCAGTAGGCAGTGTGCTGGTTAGTTTTTGCCATAAATAGAAATATTTGCTAATGGTTTGAATATTTGCTTTTGTGAACATAAAATATATTCCATAGATGGTGGAAGCAGCATCCGCAAAGTTTGTTGTCATTGTCGATGAGACAAAGGTAATATGTTTTACTGAAGCACATGATTTTTCTCTCTTTTGTTGATGGGGGCATCGTGGAACTTGAACTCCGGATTTGCGGGTACTACCAGAGCCAGTGGCCTACCTTTTTTTATTCGAAATGAAAACGTTAATCTTTTGTAATCTACATTCTCACTTCTATGAAACAGTTGGTTGATGGCCTAGGTGGTAGCCAGCTTGCCATGCCTGTTGAAATAGTTCAGTTCTGTTGGAAGTACAATGCTGAACGCCTGAAAAACTTACCAGAAGTAGCTGGCTGTGAGGTAAGCAGCCTGTTTTCTGTTTCGGGAGCTTTTCTGTGTCGGCTACGGATGCAAAGTCTGTTTTACTGGCAAAATTTATTTCTGTGCATTATATTTTAAAAACTCAGGCTAAATTGCGGATGGATGGAGATCAACCTTATGTTACTGACAACTCGAACTACATTGTGGACCTTTACTTCAAGGTCGCTTCTTCTCTCTGTTAATGGAAATGTGGGAAATTTGCACTGCAGCAAATACATGATGAAAACAGAAAAGCAAATTTTGGTGCTCCTATATCATGCATTGTGCCCAACCTGTAAATATGCCTGAACTTATTTCTTTGCTGTTATTATATTTTGTAAATAGACGCCTGTCAAAGATGAATAAGACAATGCTGATCAACGAGTAAGAAAATGTAGATTTTGGACAGCAGCAAATAGAATTAGAAAAATCATGGAAAATGCAACACTTCTAAATGTTCACATATACATAGAACTCTGAATTATACATTCATGGACTTAAATTGCTGTTATTTTCTTTATATAGACACCGATCAAAGATGCAAGGGCTGCTGCAAAGGCGATTTCATCACTCGAGGGTGTGGTTGACCATGGCTTGTTTCTAGATATGACCACTGCTGTGATTATCGCAGGTTCGGATGGTATAACTGTGAAGACCAAGAAGTGAACAGAAAAAAGTCTGTTAACATGAAGTGGTCGCATCATTTTTGTGCTCCGGAGAGAGAAAATCTCCTATTTGTGTACAATTGTATATGGCCTCATATTGGGTCTTTTTATTTAAATTTATCATCATCTATGGGAATAATGATTCTGGTCTTATTGGTCATTGCTACAGTAACTTTGCAACGATCATGTAACTGTCAGCAATACAGCTGAAATTTGACGTATAATAAACTCACACTTTCTGTTGTCCATTGGTCCTTAGCAATTGGAGTACAGTTGAGAATGAGCCCATTCATCAAAGCATTCAAAGCTTACCACATCATCAAAGCATTCAAAGCTTACCACATCATCAAAGCATTCAAAGCTTACCACATCATCAAAACAAATTTGTAGTCACTAACCAACGTAAAACTCAGAGATGTGGTGTATACATGACATTTGTCATTATAAACGTAAGGAGTCCATGAGATAAGACAAGCTTTTGGTGCATAGTCACTGTTCTATGAAATAATCAGTTACATTTTCTGGCTGAAAACAAAAACATGCATACAAAAGATGGATCCCATTTGCCGCTATAAACAGCATATTCGATATCTAGAAATACCTAAAAGAGGGCTATCATGTCTTGTTACGGATTGATTGAAGAGCACCTTGAAGATTTGTCATGACTAAGTTACCCCGCTCCAATACTAGTTTTAGGCCTATAATCCTTTCCCCCAAGATTTTGGCATTTGAGTTCACCTTTCCTACAAGTTGAGTGGCCAATGTGAGGGCTCTGTACAACTGTATTGAGACAAAAAACCAACTCATCTGCATTTGAACGACTTAAAAAGGTTCTCACAAATTGGAGCGCTTACTTCTTGTGTTAAATGAGTCCAGGAGTGGCCAGATTTCTTCAACGCCGAGTCTAACTCCGTGTACGTCCTCTATATGAATCGTTTAATCTTAAATCAAATCAAAATGGATTTATAACGGAACATGAAAACTATGAATCATAAACCAAGTAATTTTACTCATTCTATAATAAATAGTGATGCACATAGGAGTAATTTATTTTCCTGAAGAATTTCATCCGATAAACACAAGTGCAATCCTCCATGAAAAATTACCTCAAAGGCTTCTTCCAAGCTTTCAGTAGTAGGATATGAACCTGAAATAACAAGAACCAAATTCCCTCTTCTCAATGGAACAACGTATATGACACATCAGTTATTGCTCGTTGGGTATTTAAATTTAGTTTCTCCTGATAGGAAGATGCATTATATCATCATTCTGCAAAGTGATCGAATACAAAGAGCAGCAATACCCAGAAATCAATACACATAAAAACAAGTTGTTGAAGTGCAACAGAACAAGCAGAAATCGTCAGAAAAAGAGAGATCACAACCTTTCTTAGTTCCAACAAACAAGAGAAAGAAGGGCCTGCATTATCCACCATGATGTTCGAAAGAGATCAAGACAGATTGGGCAATATCCATGTCCGTTTCAATCTTGACCAAAATGGCCACATTGTTTTGGATCCTTTGCAGATGAGGACAGTAGGGATTCATTTTGCTCTTCTTCTCAACCACATACGAAACTCATGGTAAAAGAACATTGAAATTTCATTTCAGGTTTGAACTACATGTTGATATACAGTCAGCATCCCTCACTCTCCCTCTCATTCTCTTTTTTGTGATATCATTCCTTTATGTATCCTTTGTTATGAACGACCAGATATACACTACATTGTTGTATGTTTTTGTCTCATGGGCCACGTTTATCTTTTAGGAGACGTTAATTCCTTCATTTATTCATTCTTTTCCTAAAGTATGAGCGAGAGTGATGAAGTATATGAGGAAATTGTATACAAAGAAATACGGTTGTTAAATGGGCTCGTGAGGCCTTCATAAACTTAATAAGTTTCATTTCATTTCTCTCTCCTTCATTCTGTAACTGGTTGGCACTAGGTAATATGCTGCAAGACCAGTATGAAGATTAATCCAGACTGGATGGAGTATTTCATTTGCTTTCACATAAATTGCCAAGAACAAGTTTGCAACACACAAACAGCCAAGATCTGGTAAAAAAAAAAAACCAGCAAATCATAGATATTTCTTATTACGGAAGGCAACACTTCACATTATTTCTTTCAAACTATGATGTACTTGCTGTAATCTGGGTTGTTATCCTATACTGTCAACTATTTTTTACACAATCACTGACTCATAGTGTGCATTTTGTTTGTTCAATATGCCCAATCCGTAATTAGAGTGGAGAAACTAGGTCAAATGGGGCTTTGATGATCAGATACTGTACCAGACACCATGATTTCTGCTGGCAGTTCTGGATCTCATATACCTTCACCTGTTTAAAGATAGTTAATCCCTTCTGACGATTAACTTGGCCATCTCAGCCATGTTTGATTGAGCTCGCCCTATTGTCTAAGCTATTAGGCTATGTCAATTAGCCTGTCACAATGCGTTTGTCCTAGTGTTAAGCTACTGGGCTATCTCTGCCATTTCAAAACCCAGATTTATCATACGTCTTTACGATACCCCATAGCAGAGCCCTTAAGCTATACATGCAACATCACGAAAACAGTTGATATAGCCAGATCTCTCTCTCTCTCTCTCTCTCTCTCAAGCACTGAGTATATAGAAAGAAATATGAACAAATGAGATCAGGAAACAACAGATGACAACAAAGAAAAGAAGCAGTTTTGCTGGACGAAGGAAAGTAAAACAGAAGGATGAAGAGAGTACATACCTAGATTGGAGAAGGTTTTTGGGCGATGTTGGTCATTAGGGGCCGAGAGACTAGCAGTTGACTGTTGCTCCCACTCTTCCTCTGCCAGGTCTTCCATGAGATCAACCAGGCAAAGAAGGGGTCCTTTCCCCATGGCACAGAGTCAGAAGCCCTCCTCTGTTCCACCCTGAGCACACACATACAACGCTTCATACAAATGTATATACAAATGTACATACAAATGTATGCATGTGTGCACGCATGCTGGCATGTGCATTTGGGTGCATATACATAGATACATATGCCTGTGCATATGTATTATGGGTGTATATGCATGTATACATACATGATATGCCCGTGTTGTGTTGCATGTATGGTTTTATGCCCATGCATCTGTGTGCAGTGAACAAACATATATAATATATATACATAACCCATCCGTGTTGTATATGATGACTAAATATACATCCATAGACATTGATGTGATTTGATCTTAGCAACAATTGCTTCAGAACGCTTTGATCAATTTTGTAAACCAAGAAATTCCAATGGAACATAACGAGCTCTCCATGACAGTATCAAACCATATGTTGTAAACAGTCGTAATAGACTGCATTGATTGCATTCAGTAGACAAAATGCTGACTAGCATCCATCTCCATCAACCACTGAAATCCCTTATTGATTGGTGGCTGTATGTTCAAAAACAGTACATATGTATATCTCACCAGAAGATAAAGCTTATTTCGCTGTTCTACATTCCTTTACCAAAATGTGCAAAATGAGATAAGCTAAAAAAAAAATATGGTAAATTTCCCAAAGATCCCTCTTACAGTTACAACATACAATTGGGCAACTGTATGATCGTAAACAATACTGTGTATTTACATAGATAGATAGTCCAACGATGAACCCGTGCAAATGTTATAGTAATTGTACAGCGGCAATCATCGGTATCTTTTCTCGGAGCTTCTGTGTTACAGCAACTCGTACAGTCATTACTTGGGCAGCTGGACCGCTTATCCTCACCTTCACAACTGGACCGTCTATCTTCTCCAAGTCTATTTCACCTCCGCCCGTACCACTTAAATATGGTCTAATTTCAGAGAGGACCTGGTAAAACAAATGCACACAGAGTAATTTCTCCTTACATCAATAACCTGGTGGTGTGCTAAATAAAAGCAACCATAAAATCTCACTCGTTCTTGGTTCAGCTGGAGATCTCTAATTCTTTTTCTCATTTATTAAGAAACTTTAAGTTGCAAATAAGATTGAAGGACAAATGCCCAGCAATTCCTGCATACAAGATATGCAATACTAACTAAACTATCTCATTTTCAAAACAGAAACTTGATGTATTCTACCATTATACGGACAGGTTTGAATTCTATTTGTTTTATATACAACAATATGGTATAGAAGGCAATATTAAACTACAGTTACGATTTCTCTCTCACTTCATCCTCTTCATGAAGTAATTATCCAATTTATAACACTTATATGACATACCCTCCGCCAGGAATTGAAAAACACAGCCAGTATAATACACTGTTCCAATTTATTACACATAAAAATTTGAAGGTTTTTTTTTATTACCTTTTCAACATTTTCTTCTGTCAATTCAAGCCCAGTCTCCTCGTCTGCAATTTGCTCTATACCAACGATTTCAGGAATCTTCTCCATGAGTTTCCGTTCGATCCCCATCTTCATTGTTGTCATAGAGCTGGGGCACGACCCACAGGCTCCTTTCAGCTTTAGTTTGACCACAAGTCCATCAATCTCAACAAGTTCTACATTGCCACCATCTGACATTAAATAGGGCCGAACTTCATCCAGCACAGCTTCAACATTCTCTTCTGTCAATGCTAATGTCCCATCAGTCGGTGCCTCAGGGCTTGCTAAGGCTTGACAGCAACCTGTATATGTCAATATAAACACAAGAACCCAAATCATAAAGTAAAACCCATGTTCAAGGCAAGAACTCAACTCTTGAGGTAGCATGCTCTCACTCAACAAAAAATCAAAAGAAAAGTAACACCATGGAAACATTGAAGCTAACAATTAATTAATCAATCAGAATAGACTACGCAAGCACCAAATCTTTTGAACTTCATTTAAGGCTTTGGATCAAAATGGAACATGAAAAAATCAGAAACTTGAGTGTTACTGCTATAAATGAGCATAAAACTCCTAAATATCAAAATAATTGAGATTGAAGCATTGGAGTCACAAAAAAGGTATAAAATCATCTTTCCTGAACCGAGACTTCAAAAAGATATCAATTACAACCAGTGATGGAAACCTAACATGAAGTGTCTACAATTGATCTACCAGTCCTAGTAGCAATAACGGATCAATTGATTTATTCCTGAAAGTTCCAGTTCTTTAAAATATCTTCCGTTTGCTCATTGCATGAGGATCTAGTTTTTGCTGCTAGGAACAAGAAATCAGAAGATATATTCCATAGTGTTTATGCTCTTACTCAAAATACCTCTCCATGACTTTAAACGTTGATTTTGAATGGCTGAGAAATAGATATGGTCACGAGCAAAACTGTGAGCATTTCCGTTGGGGGAACCATCATTCCTCAAACTGATGTGGCCATGAGACAAGGTGGCCTGAAAAGAAAACATAATAAGCATAGTTCAAACTTCGATGTGACATTACCATACTTAAGAAGATCTACACAAGCCCAAACAAAAACCCAAACCAAAACCAAAACATGCATTCGTTCAGTTGAATACCATTAGAGAGACCTTATCCTTCTTATTCAATCTCCATTTCGCTTCATTTGATATTTGTATCTCTATCCTTTCTATCTCACACACACACACACAGGTCTATTTATTCTGCAGCGAAGAATTACATTTTCTAGTGCTAGATATTTTTGAAAAGCTTCATGATATTGGGCTTATATAAAGAGAAAGCATCTTCTTGTAGTTCATATCTTTGCCCTAGCAAAGGTGCTAAGGAGAAAACAAGGGAAAAATCATTGAACCTCTGGAAGGCATCCTTACCAGCTGTAAAATTTCTCCATTTTCACCCACTGAAACAAGAAACAAAATACCAAATTCTAGTTACATCTATATCTATAAAGACATAGATACGGGTGAGTCAGAATTTCAAGAGAAAGTGCCACAATTCTTTTCAAATGTCTATGCCAGGCAAAGCTTGAGCACAGAATCTCTTAGAAGAAAAACTTTACGAGGAAAAATACAAACAAAATTCTCCGATTCGACTGCCTTATCATCACGACTCGTGAGTAGGGATTCGTGGCGGGGTTTGGGGGGGGGGGGGAGGGATGCTCATCACCAAGTTCATATAGAACCAATCACATAACCAGATAAGCGAGGAGAGAGCAAGCGGAGAGAAAACAGAATCTCGAACAAGGCTTTCCGGGGGAGTGAAAATCAGGGGACATATGGAAAACAGCCCACATAAAAGGAATTTGTGAAGGAAAGGGGGCGGGGAGTACCTGAAATGGAGGGCAGCGAGAGGCGAGAGGAAGGGGGATGAGGAGGTCCAAGGAGCAACGAGCTTCCATGTGCATAGCAACGCGCTTCTGCTGCATCGCCATCATCCCAAACCCTAACCCTAACCCTAACCCTAACTCTATCTCTCTGTCTCTCTCTCTCACTTTCTCTTGTTTCTCTGCTCCACAATTATTCTTATCCCTAAGATATTAATTACCACTAATTACCAAAGTTAATTCCTTTGATTATTTAATGGATTTACCTAAATCCCATGATTTACAAATCCAAATCCTAACCAAAGTAAGCCTTTGATTGGAACAAAACATTAGAAAATGCCGACAAAATCTTGTCAATGTTTGCGAGTCACGGGGATCTAGTTTCAGCAACAATAGCATCAGACAACATCGTAATTAGCAAAGAGCCTCAGGGCGGCTGATCCCATTAAATACCGAAACTAATTCCTTTGATTATCTAATTGATTTACCTAAATCCCATGATGTACAATCCAGATCCTGGCCAAAATGTCGTCAAAATCTCGTTGTTCTGATCTCTTTATGGGTTAGGGCTATCTGTTTTCAGCTCTCGTAGCATCAGATAGCAGCATATATTAGCAAAGCGCCTCAAGTTGCTAATCACACCGATTCTAAGTCATTGGCATGACAAGTGTCTGATGACATTCTGTGAACGGAAGAGCCCGTTGGGAGCCTTGGAAAAGACCTGTTTTGGGGTTTAGGGTTTAGGGTTTAGGGTTTGGGGTCCCTTTGGGACAGCCTACAGGCACATAAAAGATGTTTTCACATTGAACTAGACCATCTTCTAAACCCAGGAGTTGTACCCGGTCAGATTCGAGGATCATCTGACAGAGAGCAACAAGCTACGGAACGTGAAGTCTCGATGACATAGATCATTTCGAAGAATCGGCGTGTGATTCGATCCGTAATGACACCTGCTGCTGCAACAGCGCCATGGAAGATTTCCCCATCCATGTCTTGAAAGCTGTTGAAACAAAAATCAATTCGATTTTGCGACCAAGAAAGGGGGTTTCCGTAGCATTCTCACACGGTTGCTATTCGTGCGCTTACCTACATACTTGGCTAATTAGACCGCCGATTTGCAAAAGCTTGATATAGTCACAACCCTACCAAGCGACACTTGATCGCGACCAAGCAGATTTTCCATTTGGCCTTGAAGATATGGGTATTTTCTTTACCAGCAATTCCGTTTCAGTTCTCTCATGCTTGTTTGTGCCAAATTTCTTTTCTTACAAACATTAAGCTCTGTTCTGTTGATGCAAGTTCTTGATTTGATCTGTTTTATATTTTGATGATGTTTGATTGTCGACAATTTGCAGCCTGCTTAATACCTGGGGGCCCGATTGACCATGGTTCTGTAACGCTGGAACCTGTTACATCTTCAAACCGCATTGAGATCTTGGCGCTACATGAAGTAAGCGGGGAATGCAAGAGGCTTGATCAATCGAGCATATTGAGAGAGTTCTTGCACTTTCATCTGATTGCACTGGGGCAAGAACCTGGCAGATATTTTTTACCAAAAGCTTCAAAACATTAGCAAAACATCCCTTCCCTTGAACTCAGAAGATGATCATACGTGTGACGAGATCAAATAGAAACTTCTAATCTACGAGTTCTTGCAGTTACTCTAAGCTCAATAAGAACACTATTGACATTCATCTGATCGCATTGGGGCGAGAACTTTGGCAGATATTTCTACACCAAAAGCTTCAAAACATCCCTTCCCTTGAACTCAGAAGATGATTATACGCATGCCGAGATCAAATAGAAACTTCTACACGACTGGGATCGAGCCATCATCTAGTGGATGGAACTCTTGTATCTAGCTATGATTTTCAAGACTCCAGAAGAGCATCCTGGATTAGCCCCACGATGTCTGATCGCTACGCTAAATCATGTCTAGATCTTGCTCAGCACATGATCAGCCTCCAATTAATCATCCTGTTTAATACTTGATCCATTTATTCTACAACATATGTTTTGCACATCGCCATGACACAATGATATCCAAGATATTTGCTTCGCAGATCGCTTTCCAAGTGCCCAACAAAGTCGCTCGTGTTGTATCCCGCTGATTCTCGAGCATGTACGGAATTCAACCGACTGCTAAGACGAATCGATAAGATGCCTGTATATCACATAGATACTTAGCTCTTATATATCTTTGCAAATTACAGGCAATCGATCCCCCCTGCATTGTAAACAGGTTCCGGATCCCATGTCTCTCTTTCATCGCAACTCTGGTGCGCGTATCCTTTACATAGAACACATCTAATTGACCTACAGAAAAGCCTTCTAATACGTATTGAGTACCCGATACAAAGGCACTAAGCATCGATTGAAACATGGCGAAAAGACGGATGTTAAACCAAATTTGCACAAATATGATTGAATGGTGTTCACCGGTTGCATTGCAGGGGAAACCGAATCACAAGAAGGGCAACTTACTGAGCCATCGGCAATACGCAGGCATGTGTTCTCGCATCCCCATCGATGGCATCATATACTGGTTCAAAACTTGAGGATTCCCTGGATAGATCTTGTGAAAAGCTCTTCTAAAGATGGTCAACCTGCACCAGCTCAATTGCATCCGCCACATCAAATGCTCCCAAGACACGCGAGAAGAACGCAATCTCTTGCTCCAGTGTGTATTTTATGTTTTCGGCCTACCATTTCAAGAATTAAAAAAAAAACAATGCCCCATTTGACTTTCTCACTCACAATCAGCATGTACAATGAATGGGCTTGATCAGCATGTGCTCGGAAGCAGCGAAATCGTGTTCTTACTTTGCGGAATCCGTGTTGTTCGCCCTCGTATTCGATCAGCGCAACTGGAATCTTCTTCGCCTTGACATCTTCGTATATACGCCGTGCTTGTGTGGCTGGGACAACCTGAACAAAATACACAGATGGAAAAACGGTTTTTCTCGAACAAACTGAAATCTCTAGCCGCCTCTTTCAATGTAGATAGAGATGATTATTATATGTTTTTGCCTGACCTTGTCTTCGAGGCCTTGGAATAGTATAATGGGACATGAGAGCTTCTCCAAGAAATTGAGCGGCGATCGTCCAAAAATAACCTTTGGATCCGAACCTAGGCAGAGGAAACACACAACACAATCAGTGGCAGATACAGTTTAGCAGGGCTTACCATATTTGTATGGCAACTCTTACCAACTAGGGACTCCACATAACGCGATTCGAACTTGTGGGTATCGCCAACAAGAACAAACAGATCACCAATCTTTCCAAAGGATGAAAACAGAGAGTCAGAGAGAAATAAAAAAACGCAAGATTCTAAACAAATTTGGCATCTTAACTGTGTAAGCAAGAAGGATGATATGTTCTACAGGAGTATAATCAGAGAAGAAAGAGCCCAAACTTCGGTGTGTTTAATTGTGAAAGCAAGAATGATGATACATGTTAAGAGGACTATAATCAAAGAAGAAAAAGTGCAGAATTTTGAAAATACGGCATATTAATTGTAGAAGAAGAATGATGATATTTTGCATCCACGTCGATGCAAAACCTATCCATTCATGAAATAATGAATGGTATATGCCACCGAATTTTCTAGATGTTTGTGTATTAAATACATGTAAATGTACAAATATAACTATATAGCTATATATGCATATAATATGCTTGCATAAGACAGCCTTACATGTTGAGGGTATCCACCATCAAAGAATGGAAAAAACTTAATAAATTTATTGTAGCATTACCCCGTAGAGGGAAGCGCCAGCTTTGAATGTATCCTTAAACACAAGAGCTGCAAGTGTAGTATAACCTCCTGCTGAGCCTCCATCAATGCATACATGTTCACCATTAACCCTCCCACTATCTACCTACATCGCATCGAAAGGTTTTCACTGATATCTTTTGTTTCATGCTCACATGATCCATCAGCAAACCATCCATTTAACGAAATAAAGCTGTTCTGTAAAATTCACCAGATACTTCGCACAGCTACAGCAGTCTTCGACATCCACAATGCCCCATGCTCCGTAAAGCCTCTCTCTATATTCCCTACCATATCCTTCACAGGAATCAAGAGACAACAAGATCAAAGGTTAGTTCTGATTTTCCACCAGCTTACATCAGTCCATATCTTAATAATGTTATAATAGCGATATGTAATTGTTAGAACAGCAATCTTCCCATGCACACAGGCAAATAAAAATTCATTCTACATTCGATCATACTTCAATTGAATCTATTTTATAGATCTCTGATATTGTATCTTCATTGCTAGTTATTAGTAAACACAGCCAATTAGCACAATGAGAGCCTCAAAGTTTACTCGATAACAATACCTGTACTCCCTCCATAGTTGACATCTGCCACAGCCCACCCCCTACTTGTCCAATACTGAATACCAAGGTTTAAGTTTGTTCGTGTTTCCGCAGTTGGACCCCCTAGAGGTAAAAAAGATCTTCAATCATCCACGCAAAGTGTTACTCATTTCTTGAAGTTGGAATTTGAGATTTTGTTTTAAGGAAATGCTTCCATAGTTCCAACTTTAAGAAGCCAAACCAATGGTTACTCTGCTCATATCCACCAAAACCTAATTTTACAACAATTAAAAAGAAATGAATACAGGTCCTTCAAAAATATTACCATGGACACGAACAAGTAATGGTGGTTTATCTCCTGGAGGTGCAGAGAAATCATTGTTATATGGAGGATAGAAGTTTGCAAATGCATTCTGGTTTGGCCTGCCAGTTGGGAACTCTATGATCTCTGGTGTCGTGAGATATGCTTCATACGCTGAAAGGTCCAATGAGGTTGATGACCAAACTAATGAATACTCGGGGGTTCCCTTCATGGCACTTGGGAGATTCACCTGTATGAAGCCATAACATTGACAAATTTTCATGGGTGAAAAACCATTGGCACAATAAAGTTCAAATCATAACCTCCCCTCCTAAGGAGTTTCAATGAACATTTTGTAACACAACAAATATCTCCTCCTTGCAGAAATCAACATGCACATTTAAACGTGGATAGAATGAGAGATTCTAGACTAGATATAGCAATCTGTCATATCAAACCACTTATTAAAAATTAACTCTCTGAAATTTAACTGAAGGGAGACAAGGAAGATCAAAATTCAGACTGAAATACAGGGTAAGAAAGCAGATTCTCATGGGAATCTTTTAATATATGACAGCCAATGTTAGCAGTACTGAAATTCGTTTTTTTCTCGAAGTCTGAAAAAGAATGTGGATACACAAAATCGAAGAAACAAACCTTAATGATGGAAAGCGGTTTGGATGCAGATGCCACTTGGATGTAAAGATTCTCTCCATTCACAATCTGTGATGCAGAAAACCACAATCATCTTTGGAGACAATCCACAAAATGCATAGAGCTAAAATGTGAATTACAAATCACTTAGAAGTCCAAAGTAAAAACCATCCTCTGGTGCATGATACAAGTGTTAGATAAAATCTGAAGTCAAAGGACATGTATGGTGCTACAAACTAAATGGATGTATAATTCTCAAGACAAGTAAAAAGATGAAATGTGGCATAAACGTGATCAGACATCCCTTCTTCAGATAACCTCATTCTCATTCATAGAAAATCGCCACCTGAGAGGTTTGTGTGACAGAGAAATATAAGAAAGCATCCTCCAAAGTAGACCGTGTAATCCGCAAAGAGATGTCTGTGTCCCTAAATCAAATGTTCACAGGGCCCAGAGGAAACATTCTACGCAATCGATTCTTCGAGAAGTAGAAAATTTAAAACCTATCCGGAATCCATTATCAAAAAAAGCAGATGTCAAATTTGTATCCCTAGCTATGCATCAAGAACACGAGCTTGAATGAAAACCTTAAGGCAGAATGGAAATTAAAAGTAATGCATAACTTCTACTCATTGGGTGAATGAATTGCTTTAGAAGTAAAGCCAAGGTGAAGTATATCCAACAAATGATGTTTAGTAATAACCTAGATACTGGAGTCACTGATTGACTTCAGAAAAGACTTTACAACATAACTTATTTGGCTTTGACATGGCAAATCTATGCAAGCTTTCAATTCAAATGAAGGATCCATTATATCACTAATTGTTCACGAAGAATACTTTTCAGTCATTACTTTCAAGGTTTTGACACTTCTTGGGTATTTTCATGATAAAATAAAAAGAGAAGAAGATAAACCGAGCCTGCCCAAAAGTGCAAAAGCAACACAATTAACCTAAAAGGATAGAGACAGATGGCCATACCAAATCGTATATTTCTGTAAAAGGTAAATCCACAAGCTTGAGAGAGGAAGAAAGCAGATTCAAAAAACCAATATATGATTTGCCCATTTTCCTGTTGGAGTTCAAGCAGCAGAATTAAAAGAATGGAACATGGCTTCTCATATTGAAATTTAATTGCACTTGATCGGAATAGTAACAAGAGAATGTTCTTCCAGAGTGTATATCATGTAGATAATAAGTTACTTCAAGTGTTATAGAGTGGTTTTTGCTTCCAGATTATGCCCAATCATAAATTATCCTCTTAATACAAGTATGAGATGCGAGATGATCAGCGTTATGAACTCCCTGCAGATTAGGATTGAATAATAGTACAAAAATCAAATAGCCTGAATGAAGACTGGCAGCTACAATATTGTGCAACATATACTGTTGGTTTCACCCACTTTACAGGAAATCTGATGTTGAAAGAATGTTATTAAAGAATATCAAACAGCCTAAATGACCGACATCAACTATGATGTTGCAGTACAGGCCTTTGGCCTTTTCACTCAGCCAGAAATATAGGGTTGTAAGTTTTAACAATAACATTAGATGATAATATCCAATTCATAAAGGTAATCATGCCAGTATTTCTGCAGCGTTGCATCATACCCCATATAATTGATTGGCACAAGCATGTGCCTTCATGCTAATATTGGGAATGATCTGTAACATGATTATTATCAAAAAGCCTCATATCTAGAGCCGGCAAGAGATATTCAGGCTAGTATTATTGACACCTTTCTTATAGTCTATGGAACACTTCCATATAAATCATATAATGGGCACCCAGCAAATCATATTGACATGGTTTAATGTCATGCTATGTAAAATTGAGCATGAACATCACAAGAGGATGATATAAAATTATCGATCCCTGAAGTAGAATTTTGAGATTTAAATAAATTTGAGAATTCAAAATTAAATGGTTGGATCCACCTATTCATGTTGCCACTTAGGAGTAAGATAATATTCTCAAAGATATTTTTCTTGATTGTTGATTTTCCAATGCAAGAATGTAATGTTTCAGAACTTAGGAGTATGTTGTAATAATTTGAAGGGTAAGGGTTGGGAGCCTAAGAAGTTAACCTATATAAAGGGGGACTAGCTACCTCCATCCAGTATGGCACCTTTAGACATTGCGAAGCCATTATTGGCAAGGCTTGGCTCAGTTCATCAAATCTGTTCAACGAGCTTCTGAGGCATTGTATAAGGCATAGATTTATTCTTTATATTTGTTTCTACTCCTTCACTCGGGTGTGGCTGTTGCGATTAATTCATTCTTTTCTCTATAATCTTCTTCTCTTATATTTCTCATCATAAGTGGATCCAAAATACATTGAAATATTTTGTTTAAGACAGGCATTCCTCGTCCTTGTTATGAGATCCTTGTAAGACACGCCTGCTTAAACGAGGCCAATCTTTCGGTGGCATATAAAAATCACAAAAGTTTCTTTCTCTCTTCAGAAAACCCCTCCTTCAAAATTATGGAACCATCTTTAGTATTGAACCATTACGGTGAAATTGTTCACATAAAAAAACATCATTGGAAAAATGTTAACGAGGATAGATTCATCCAAGAAGGAGACATAAAATGTACCTGTATGAGCATACAAGAGTACTTTCATTCAGAACTTCATATGAACTATAGCCAAAAACCCATGCTGGCCTTGAAAACTCAGCTTCCATAGGAAGAAGACACCGAACCACACCTGTTTCTGAATCCTGTAAGTTAAGCCGAAACAAGACATTTCAGCTCAAAACAATGATTTGTTATCAAAATGGTTTACACTAAATTCAAGATAAAAAGCCAGTTGAAACAAGCTATACCCATTGATAGAGATTCCAATATCCATTTTCCTTGTCAGAGATGAAAAAAAGACTACCTGCAACATTTATTCAATACCACTTAGTTGTTCTGATCAATATGATGGATCATTTACTCTGATTGTCGAGATTCTATCTGGTTGGAGACCTTGCCTATGACTCTGGAACCATTTGGTTACATTTAAAATCACACTATCATTTAGATTGTCCACTCAATCCTTTGACATATCATATCTTTTACATATATGATACACAATGTCAATTATACAGTGACATACACTTCTCTAGTATAAAGTTACCCAAGTAGAATCCTAAGGAGAACATGTCAACAGTTCAAAATTATAAAAATGTGACCATTGTGCGCAGGAAATAACAAATCAGATTGAGACTCTAGATATAAACCTCTATGAATGAGGCCCGCCACAGCCATCAAAAACGTACATTTCATCAACTGTGGAGTTTTCACCTTGTGGAGACCATTTTGGTTCTGTAGGAGACTCGATAGAACCATCGTTTCCAGCCAAGCATTGTTTTTGCACAATTTTTCTAGTCACAAGAAGTCATTAACAACGTTATTGAATTCTCATTCATGACAGTTACAAAGTCGAAACTAAGCGAAGCATAAACACAGGTCAGAATATAATCTTCTTCATGAATTCCATAATTTGCAGCCTCAACAATATAACGTTCAAATTTAAAAACAGGAAGATGATTATGGGCAACAGTAGAGACAATAGTATAATATTAAAGTGAGTTTCTTCCAATATCTTTTTGTGATTTAGCTCAAATAATGCTCAGATTCTTTGAATCTTGATTCCTCGGGGAAACCGTTTGAAATTTTCTATATGATGTCTATTATATGGTAAATTCTTCAAAGTTTTATGAACATCCACAAGGAAACAATCTATCCTCCTCACATGCGTCCCCATCTAAAAGGTGTGGTGGTATCATTTACCTTGTCTTTGGCCTCATCAACATCTCTTTCTCTCAAATGCCTAAATCAAATAACGATGAGGTCATGTTTTATTATGTTGCTCTAGGGACATGTTCTTACAGGAGGGTGTACACAAAGTACTGCTCCACAAGACTCCATTTTGCACGTTTCTAGTGAATAACATAACTATAATTCATCAGAATAAAACCTCGAGTGACTCCCAGTACACCGACAATGAGTTCGCATAAATTACAGATTATTATCATGCCTGAGTTGAGGATGCTTTCTTTTATTTCTATACATATTGGTGCTTGAAAATACTGCTTTGCTGAAAGAATAATAATGAGATATTATTTTTCACTAGCTCCCTAAGACACAATTTTCTTTGATCGTAGATGATGTTTGGGGAGGAGAGTTCCAGGGAAACAACGCCATTCAGATAAAAGACTGCCTTAGGTTTGAAAAAAAAGCTTTGCCAACCTCCAATCATTCTTTTACAATTTGAAGTATATACATATATGTAAGAAATCTATCATACCTTAAGATAAGAAATGAAACATGTTCACACAGTATATACGCTATTGTATTTGATTCTCAAAATATGTAATACAATTGAAATTTACCCATCCGAAGACAACTTGGCAATCCACAGTTGGGTCTTATCCCATGGCAAGCATGGATGTCTCCATTCAATCCATGCAATTTTTTGGCCATCCAAACTCAGACGCGGGAAGGAATAGAAATCATTCCCTTTTACAAGGATCTCTGGTTCTGATTCATCATGATAAACTTATCTGTCAGACAATACTTGAACACATATAGAAAGGCTTTTGCAAGTAATGGTGTTACCTTCAATTGTGTCTGTACTGAGAGAAACAGAAACAATTTCGTTGACTGGTTCCGTGTTCTCCTTTCGCTGATCTATTTCGTTTTAACAAATTTTCTATGTATAAGCGACATACTGAACCCGGTTACTAAGAAAGCAGTCCTGTGGATACCAGAGAAAATGATGGGTGCTTACCTTCCCTTACTGTAATGTACCGATTCCGTGCTCTGTCAACGACACCATCAGCATAACGGACTACATTTCCTCCATAGTCAGGTGTCAGAGGCTTGGGCTTATCATCTGATAGCACGACCCAAGTTAGAAAGGATCATGGATTAATCTTGCATTTGATTCAACATACATCATTACATGAGCATACCTACCACAATGTATGGATTGCAAATAGAGTCTTTGATCCTTGTAATTTGAGAATATAATGGTATCTCCATCAACCGTAAAAGCTCCACCGCCATATTCATGAACGGTGGTTCTCACACTGAATTCAGGAGGGGTAATATCTTTATACCCAGAACTTGAGTGTTTGATCAGCACTACACGGCTGTGAAAACGCACGCTAAAAGTCAGATCCAATGCAAACATAGAACTTTAAGCTTCCATGAGCCTGATACAGCCGAACACACAGCACACCAGTCAAATCACTATAATGTAACTAAGGATCAAATCTGTAGGAGAGTCCAATGCAAGCAGAGAACGGTGGCATGGCCAACAGGAGGCATAATACGATATCTTGAATGCATATTGAAACCAGTTTGATTCATTCTCTATGCTCTAACGGTGTGTATATCATGAAACTTTCGGCACCTATGAATCTCACGAGACGAATCTTCCTACTCGGGTACATGCAATGCGATTTTCTATGCATACACAAACTTGTCTCCCAGGATGTAACAAAATAGACCTTGCACACAAATGAAAATACAGTTATCATGACACAAGATCGAGATAATCACACACTGAAACAAGAAACATGGCCTGCTGCATGAAATTGTCATGCATGCACACATGTATATGTACATGTATGCATGCATATGTACATACGAAAGCATATACATGCACATGCATGCATCTGTATACATACATATACACAGACATACATACGGATCCACCCATATATGAGATTATACCCGGATTCTGTCGGGCGGCCTTCGAGAAGGTAGAAAGAGCCATCTCCATCTACATCCATACCGCCCAATTTCTTTGCAGAGGAAGCCACGAGATCAGCTGTGAGAGGAGATTTCCATGAACCATACTTGGCAACCTGTTGTTGTTGTTGTTGCTGCTGCTGCTGTTGCTGCTGCTGAATGACACCGCTCGCCATGGTACGCGAGAAACGGAGAGATGGGGGATGGAAGATCCTCCTGGCACAGCACAATGAGAGAGGCTTCCAAGCTGCAAAATGAAGATGTCTTGTCTGCATCACCACCACCATCACCACCGATTTTCACAACCTCGAAGGACCCAACCCTATCTATGCACCCAACAAACTCCATTCCAATGGATCCGAGCTCACACTCAATTCCAATGGATTGGAGCTCACACTACTCCATTGCCGAGAAAGCTTCCTTGGCTCCCAAGCGTCGTGATGTAGAAGCATATATCATCGGATCGGTGGTCGCATCGAGAGATTCGTGATGTGGGCTTCTCGAGTGACCAAATTGTGAGTAGAATCGAGGATGATTTTCCTTCCATTGGTCAATCGCACAAAGTCCAATCCTCGATCGATGCAAGTCCAAGAGCTTCGGTCCTGCAACAAGTTTGGACAGTCGAGCATCGATGCGAGAAGAGTGAGCGGGCAAGTTTCCATGCAAGTTCGATTGGTCTAAACCCTAAACCCTAAACCCTAAAGCCTAAACTTCCTTTTTGTGTTCCACACTATGGACACTTCACAGGGGCATCTCGGATATTAACCAAAACACAAGAAGTACAAGTCTCAATCCATGGCTTCTTGACATGCCCTGTTCTGTGTCCCAGAGAGGAAAACAGAGAGGCAAGACCACGCAGAGCGCACAGAGAATGGCGGAGGCCAGAACCCAATCGCCCATTGCCCGTGTGATCGGAATCCTGAGAGAAGAAAAGGTAAATCTCCCACATCTCCTCTTTTTGTGTCTTGCCTATTCTCCATTTCAAGCTCTTGGGGCTCGTTTCTCAACAATCTGAACAAAATCGCCTCCCTCAGATTTCTAAACCCCCCTACCACCACCACATATATGCATTTGGTTGTTGCACCGGGTTTTGTTTTCGATTCGATTCTTACCTTGCTTTTCTTTGTCTTCTTGTTTTTGTTCTTGTTTTGGTGGGCGTTTTTCTACCCGTCAGTATACCACCACGAAAGAAGAGGAGCAAGTGCTTGTGAACTGTGCTAATAGAATCAAAAGAAACGGTATTCAAGGATTCATTGCGGCAGGTAGCATCGTATGGTCAGGTATTTATTCTCGTTTAGTCTAGATTCATCAATTTGTTTTGATTATTTTTGTATGTATAGGTATATACAATCATGTCTACTTGTGTGCTTCACCTGATTCCTCGTAGAGAATCTTAATAACCAAGGACATACATACTTGCATGCATGCATGCATTCATGTGTATGCATGCACATAAGTTTCTTCACCTAAGTCCTCTTGGCTGCCAATGGCATGCACTCTCTTGTTCTGGATAGGCATTCCGAGGAAGTTGCTAATTTCAAAGAAAGAGAAGCTATTCAGTGGTCACACCTGGAGAGCAATGGTAGAAATCAATAATGACCTGAAATCATTCTGCTCTAAGGGAAACCCTGGTTGAGTAGACCGGGAAAAGCATTCTCAACAATACGGTAGTTACAGTTTCACTTCACTCTTATGCATGTGTGGAAGATATCATAAATGTAACAGTACCTCCTGGAGTATAAAGGCATACTTTATGTGGCTCAATGTTTCACGGTGAAATTGTGAGTTAGTTTTCTATAAATGATGGATAATATCGTCGTCATTTATATTCCTTTCCATTCAACAGCTAGAGTTCTTGTAAATAAGGTGACATGCTACACTCAGACCATTAGAACGTTTCAAAGTAATTATAATTTGGGTGTGAATGCTGTATTTCAATGTCGCTTTTCTTTTTATTTCTATTTTTGATGATGATGATGGTGGTGATGTTGATGATGACAAAATGACTACTTTGGCATCGATGATGTTATGGTTCAGTAACTGGTGGCCTCAATCTCATGCAGCGGTTGACATCAACGATTGGTGAGAGATCATACTTTGATTTATTCATTCTGGAAAATTTGATTCTACTGATGTTCTTTCTGAAACTCTAACTTACTTGTGGTGCATTTTATACACAGCTGGAGCAGCAGCAGCTGGCTACTGGATAGCAAAGAAATCTGTTAGTCCATGTATTGAAGATATATTAGCCCTTGATGGAAGCCGCCTTCAGGAGAGGTTAGCCCTTGTGTAAGTTCCTTATCCCAAACCTCTTTATTACTGCCTGACTCAGATCGATCTATTTATGTCTTGTTCTCTATTTTATGCTGCAAGAATTGTTTGAGGGATTTTATAAAATGGTTTCCATAGTTTGCAGAAAGAGCAGCTACATAACATCCGGATAAGGACGCTTTTGGAAAAGCATTATTATCTAGAGCCCCTTTATACTGACAGCAGCAAAGATACACCAGGTGTTCTCATGCGCAAGAGGGATGTCACAAGCAGCGGATCTTCAGAAACGATGACTGAAGGAATTGGGAATCTGGATGAAGATACCCATGCTTTACAAAAGCAGGATAAGGTTCGTGAACTGAAAGCACCAAGGAGGGCAGTGTCAGTCGAGACTTCAGAGGTTCGAGCAGCCAGCCAAGCACCACTGGTGAGCTAGACATTTTGTATCTTAGATGATGATAACGTGTACAAATAAAACATCAGATTGATTGATATTTTCCTGCTTTTACATGTTATGAAAATTTTCCGTAAGAAATATTTTTTCTTCTTATGTCGACGGTCTTTCATTAGTTTAAAGACCTCGAATCGAGACACAAGTAAACTGTGGATCATCATGGTCCATCGACCCACAAACAATATTATCTCACGAACCTCTAATGTCAAGGGTAAATTTCTAATGTATTCCCACATTCCCGTATTCACAGAAGGCCATTTCTTTCCACACAGCATGAAAAGCTACAAGTGAACCGGGGATCATCATGATACATCAACCCCCAAAAAATATCATCTCACTAACTGCTAATATCCAGGGTAAATTTCTAATGTCTACTCACATTCCAGTATTTATAGAAGGCCATGTCTTTCTATACAGCATGAAAAGACAATATTTTCAATGTGGGCTCCATCCGAGTTCCCTTGAATGCCATCGTACCATGCTCATAAGGTTAATACCTTGTCCAGCCAAATGTTTTGCACCATCTGAACATTATGCGAGTCAATTAATTTGTAACATCATATGGAAATGTTGTGTTTTGATCGGTGGATTTAAACTGAGCATTGTACTTCCGTTTTCTTTTTCTGGGGGGAGAGCGGGGTTTGCTGCTGGCCAGTACAACAATGAGAGCGTTGAATATCCATTTGGGCCATTAGTATGGGATAGTAGTGATAATGCAAGCGCAGAGATGAAAGACTCGAATAACAAGCAAGGAATGAATTCTCGGAGGCAGAAGAGGAAGATGGGGGTAGTTGAAAGGAGAGAATACAATCGAATGCGGCATCTTCACTGGGAGGAGAAGAGGAATGCAAGCATGTTCCAGGAAGCACCATGAAATGAGGCATGTATCATAGAATTGGATCCTTTCTTTCATTTAGTTCCCTTTTGTTTTTTTTTTAAACAAGAAGTATAAACAGAATGTCGAGATCTCATGTAAGGAATGCATGCACATGAGACCTTAATTTTTTCCTTCCATGTAAATCTAGATCAAAACCATTTGAGTCAGCCAATTTACAAAACCTGTATTCAGTTGTCAATCATAAGCTAGCTCATAATCCAACTAATTGTTGGTAAAGATTATTCCAGTGAAAATCATAATGTCATTTTTGTACAACCCTACATTGTGTAGTGCATTTTGGATTTAGTTTTGGACGTGGGTAATGTTGGCTTGTGAAGTGGCCCTGGTACAGAAGAAAAGGTAGGACTGAGGTTCTGTCCTTTTGTGGATCTGCCTTTCTAATAAAGTCCATAACCAGAATCTGAAGGACAATATGGAAGCTTCTTCTGAAGAATATGCGATTTAGGAATATTGTCCTTGAACAAGAAGGGCCAATTGCATGCCTTAGATACATTGCCTTTTAAAGATGATGCCTTTTGTCATGCCGATCAGATGCTGGGAAACACATTTAGAGCAAATGAGTGAAGGATGTGAATACCCCACAGACATTCCAATGGTGCACATGTGACGCATGCACATGCATTGGGAAATTGATCAGATTTTCGAAGTATTTCTCATCGAATGCAACCAAAGCTTGATTCGGTGTATCGATCGGGTAATCATGCTATTCTAGTAAACGAGGAACAAACAAGTCTGGTTGAATTTCGATTATGGAATTGAACTTGTGACTATGTTTTTGAAATCGAGGCCGCGTAACAGATCCATCACAACTTGCTAAGCGACATCGGCAGCCATAAATAAGCTGGTTGGTGGATTGCTAGAAGTATATTATTCTGTGCTCTGCCCTTATCCACAAGGAGTTTGGAACATAGAGCGATGCTGCTAATGCTGGGTCATAAGCTCAAAAGATCTGATTGTTTTGAACTGATTTTGGTAATAATGCACAAGAGCATGGAATGGCCCCATGAAAAATGTCGCTCGTGCATAAAGAGAAGAAGAAAGGAGTTCCTAAGCTATGTTCCTAAGCTGTGTTCCGCCATATGCAGAAAGATGCGGAACACAAAGAAAACATGTTGGTTCATGGCTCGGAAAAAGTTCGGGTTTTCTTCTTCAATCTGCTACAGTGGGCTTTGGCTGGTACATCACCCCCCCGACTATTTACTTCGCGTAAAAATCAGGGTATTTTCTGTGCTTGCAGCAGAATCGTTGGCTTGCTTGCTCGTCTGTCTGTCCAATTGTTTTTTTTGTCCAGGTCGAATTCGTCTATTGTTTTCACCTATGTTCTTTTTGTTATTACTCGATCATCATCAGCATCATCATCATCGGCTCGATGAATTGTCACCTCGAAGGATGACAGCTAGTGGTTGGCACGCATGGATCGGTATCCATTTGAATCGTTGCCGATTCTCAGGCTCGATTGAGCTGTGGAGGGGGTTAAGCGCCTTTGCCACAAACCATGATTTTCAAAAGATTTGTGCCCATTCACAATCCGTTTTGTCTCTGCGCTCGGGCACCCAATAAGTTTGACCTTGATCAATTGCTTCCTCTCGATTCCGAGGACTGTGTTTGTCGAATCACACTTCTTCTTCTTCGGTACACAAAACACAGGTTAATGATGGAGCTGCTGGTATGATGCCCAACAAATCGACAGGTTTGTCGAATCGCTCTTCTTCTTCTTCTTCTTCTTCTTCTTCTTCTTTTCTTTTGCAGAAGCTTTGCCCTTCTTCTATCTAGACTGGCCTCCCGTGGGCCTCGGATGCTCTCCTTTCCTTTTGACATAGAAGAGTTTTCTTTCGTTTCTCTCACCCTGAGATTCCCGTAATGTCGCCCATTCTGCTGCGGTTTTAAGGCGAGGCTCCGGACGACGGCCGTTCCCTCCCCCTTCCTTTTTGGACGAGTGCGAAACGGGGTTCTTTCGATACGATCGACAGAAGCCTCGTAAAAAAAAAAACACCAAACAAGTCTGTTTCGGTGCAGGAACTGCGTCCATAAGTCTGTGTCCACTTGGATCGGTTTCGTTTGTCTGCGTCCTTGGAATCGAGAAGGTGCTGAGCTTGGCCATGAAAGATGGGTTTCACCACTTGAGCCGATGATGACGGCGGGTGATGGCGATGATGGCAATGGTGGCGATGGTGATGATGGTCACCGCGGTGGTGATGATGGTGATGGCAGTGATGCGATGGTGATGGTGGTGGTGATGAGGTGAGGATGATGGTGGGGATGGTGATGGTGATGATGGCAGCGGTGCTGTCATGACATTGATGGTGATGATGGCAGCGGTGCTGTGATGATGGTGACGCTGGCGATGATGATGGTGGCGATGGTGACAGCGGTGCTGTGATGATGATGATGGTGGCAATGATGACAGCGGGGCTGTGATGACAATGACAAAGGTGCTGTGATGACGATGACAGCGGTGATGATGATGATCATGGTGACGGCAGTGCTGTGATGATGATGACGTCGGTGATGATGATGATGGCATCAGTGATGATGATGATGGTGGTGGTGGTGATTATGGTGATGATGGTGATGATGGTGATGATGATGGTGATGATGGTGATGATGATGATTGTCGTGGTGATGATGGTGATTGTGGTGCTTATGGTGATGATCATGATGTTGGTGGTGGTGATGATGATGGTGAGGGTGGTGAGGATGGTGAGGATGGTGAGGATGATTATGATGATGATGGTGATGATGGTGATGGTGATGATGGTGGTGGTGGTGATGAGACCACCACCACCATTCAAACACAATTTCGACACACCACGATTTGCATAAGAAGAAGAAGAAGAAGAAGAAGAAGAAGAGACCTGCTTCCCCTCACTTGCGGAGTCACGTGTCTAAGCGGGGGCCTTGCATGTCATGTACATGGACACATTGCGTCGCTAGATTAGGGCCTTGCATGCATGTACCATGGGCATTGTGCCGCTAGATTTAGGCCGTAAACGAGGCGCAGGCTACGCGCTCGGAATCGGAGGTGTCGGGATCACGTTGTGACCACGCTAATGAAGCGCCATTCCTTTGGCTTCTTGTTCTTGTTCTTGTTCTTGTTCTTGTTCTTGTTCTTGTTCTTGGGGCAGGGCTTGAAGTGACATCTAAATGTCCCCATATCAGGATCCCACACCTCCTCGCCCCGACTGTAGGAATCTGTGATGGCCCGTAGCCTCCGCGGACCGCCACTGACCGATTATCGCTACTTGGTTGTAGGGCTTTAGGCGTACAATCGCTGTGCGAGGATTGAATCGAAGAGCCCTGTTTATTTTCTTCCTGGTAAGGCGGTGGTCAAATTCGAGCGTCTGATCCTCTTCGTCCAAGCATTTACAGGCACCGGATGATGTTCTTAGGGTTTAGGGCTTTGGGGTTTAAGAAACGGGCTCCGTTAAGAAGCTCGCATCGGTGCTTCGGATTGCAGACGGCAATCAGGGACGAGAGTGCAAGAGGCTCCGCATCGGACCACAGTGTGAAAGCGGTCGATGGCAAAGGGGACCGACAAATGGTGCAATTGTGAGAGTTTAGGGTTTAGGGTTTAGGGTTTTTTTTTTTCTCCCTCCCAAATGTGTGTGTGTATATATATATATACATATTTGCATTGTATAACATCAGACATTATTACAAAGGGTAGAAATGACTTTGCATCTGTTGTAAAAGAAACAAAAAAATAGCCTCCTCCAAGCTTTCTAAACATGAGAAGCTAGCTCTGGGCTCTCCTCTCAGACTATGTACTCATAGACACCTAATTAGTTTAGTTGAGGTAATAATTTCGGTTATCGATATCTATTTACTTCCCAGTAAAAAAAAAGCCGGCACAGGCTCGGAAATGTCCGTGTAAAACAAGCAGTGTGAACGCAGTTCCCCTCGGGCCAAATTAACGAAAGGCAGCCGCGACGGCGACGGAGCACGGTGGGCCTGCGAGAGAAATGGACCGATATGTCGTAAAAAAGAAAAGCCGACCGATTTATATCAGGCCGATTCTTCTCTTCTCCTTTGTCTTGCTGCTTACCCCGGAAATCGATCAATATATAATATAATGTAATATATATATGTACATATATACATAGAACGTAACATTTGCAAGCTTCTGGTTTTGCAAACACGAATGTAAGTTTGCAAACGTTGCGAATGTTATGTGTGCGTGTGTGTATGTATATGTATGTATATATATATATATGTGTGTGTGTGTGTGTATGTATATGTATGTATATATATATATGTGTGTGTGTGTGTGTGTGTGTGTGTGCATAGAACGTAACATTCGTGGTTTTGCAAACACGAATGTAAGTTTGCAAACGTTTGCGAATGTTACGAGCGAATGTTGTGTGCTTTCTCTCTCTCTCTCTCTCTCTCTCTCTCTCTCTCTCTTTTCTTCGAAACAATTAATCGTAGAAATTACCCTTTCCTTCGGGGAGGAATTCATTCATATTCCTTAGAATTTGACCGTCTGACTAAAACTTCACCATTCGTCTCGTCCGAAGAAGCGTTGCTATTCGCGATTTATCGAGTCGTGAATGCTCGAAGAAGTCCGAAGAAGCGTTGCTATTCGCGATTTATCGAGTCGTGAATGCTCGAAGAATCGATTCGTTTCAATCGCGTTTGCAGCTTGCCAAAGCATGGTTCATTCTAGAATATATATATATATATAGATCGCTCGCTCGCTCGCTTTCACACTTGCGTCGGTGCCCACCAGCTCGCGTGCCAACACGATTTTAACCAGACCTTTGGATGCGACCGCATCAGGCCGGCCTAAACATCGGCCCCATGTGCTCCCAACCCGCGATCCCAAACCCTCTTCTTGTCTCCATGCATTTATACATCGGTACACAGGCCCCCGAGCTTAGGGTTTAAACCCTAAACCCCAAACCCTAATCCTGCGCCTGAGCTTAGGGTTTCGCCGAGACCCTGACCACCCCGCAACCGGGAAGAACCCCACCAACCCTAAAAGCCCATGGCTGAGCTTAGGGTTGTATTGAAACCCTAAACCCTGAATCCCGAGCCCTCGGCCCGGGCTCGGGGCTTGTTTTAAAGCTCCGAACCCCAAACCCTAAACCTGACGCCGAGCCTAGGGTTGATTTAAAACCTAAACCCTAAACCCGACGCCGAGCTTTAGGGTTGATTTAAAACCTAAA
>JBBBWG010018001.1:33532-79540 GCA_037176905.1 Azolla pinnata
TAAAACCTAAACCCTAAACCCGACGCCGAGCTTTAGGGTTGATTTAAAACCTAAACCCTAAACCCGACGCCGAGCTTAGGGTTGATTTAAAACCTAAACCCCGAACCCTAAACCCACGGCCGGGGGGCATTTAAACCCTAAACCTGTGGCCGAGCTTAGGGTTTATGGAAACCCTAAATCCCGAACCCGAGGCTCGACGGCCCGGGCCGGGGCCGGGACACGTGGGCGCGTCCCATTGGCCGGGAGGCGGGGGAGCCCGCCACGTGGCGCGTCCGGCCGCCCGCCACGTGGCGCTCCTGCCACGTCAGCACCGCCACGTCAGAGCGGGGGAGAGAGAGAGAGAGAGAGAGAGAGAGAGAGTTCTCCGTCAGGTGTTCGTTGCCGCCGCCATCGCCATCGCCATCGCCATCGCCGTGGAGCTCTGCTTCTGCTTCTGCTTCTTCTTCTTCTTCTGCTTCTTGCTTCTTGCTTCTTCATCCCTGTCTGCTTCCTGCTCCTGCTTCCTTCGCCTTTCTTCTTTCTGCTGTCTAGGGTTTCTGAGCACCGCAGCAGCACTTTTTTCTTCGCCATCGCTTCTCGAATCTCGCGCCCCCCCCCGGAGAATCTTCTTCACCTTCTTCTTCTTCTTCTTCTTCTTCTTCTTCTTCTTCTTCGTTTTCATCCGCCCTGCTTGCTGCTGCTTGCTGCTGCGATCTAGGGTTTCTCCCGTTTCTCTTCCTCGCCCTCTTCCTTCCCTGTTCTTCTCCTTTTTCTCTTTTCTCTAGGGTTTTCTTCCCCCTGCTGCTAAGCTTAGGGTTCTATGCGTTCTGTTTTCCGCCTCTGCTGCTTCTCTCTGTCTGTGCGCCGGAGGTCCTCGCTCCAACCCTAATGCTTGCCCTTGCTTTTCTACCATCACGAGGATTCGATCGCGCTTACATCACTGTTTAGGGTTACTGTTAGGGTTTTCCGTAGCTGCCATTATTCTCTCCGTCCTCGTTCTTCTTCAGCTCTCGCTTCGCCGCGCATATATGTATGCGCCTCGGGCGTTCTGACAACAGATTTTCTGCATTCCCCTCCCGGAAAATTTAGGGTTTCTGCACCTGCTTGCTTCCCCTCCCCAACAAGAAAAACCCTAATTCTCGACATGTCCGCTCCGCTCCCGCAAATTCCCTGTTTTCTGCATCGGAAACCCAAGTCCAGCGCCCAAAGATACTGACCATCTTCTTCGAGTTTCCAGCTCTGAAGCAATGGAGAGCGCTAAGAGCATGCTTGATCTGATCAGAGCTCAACTCTTTCTAGCCTTGGCCGAAGGCATAGTGTAAGTCCAGATCAATCAATCCATCAACTGAAACTTTCATCTCTCTTTCTTGACAGAATTTCTCCCCATAGTGATGGGGATAAACCTGCCGTTGAGCATCTCAGCTCCCCCGAGAAAGAAGAGAGCAAGCTTGCGGAGGAAGCTTGCAGGGAGAGGCTCCTGTCGGGCCAGTTAGGGTTTTTCTGATCCAGAGAAGAAAAAGCTCCTCCTCTGCAGGAGGAGAGGAGGGAAAGCTAGTGCATTTTTTCCCCTGATCCAAAGGCAGAATACCAATTACATCCGAGCAGAACAAAAGAAAAAAACTGGTTTGAGTTTCTAGCAGAATCGCTACAACTCTCGCAAAGAATTGCAGGTGCTATTACTGGAAGGATTAAGCTGTCTATATACTTCCTGGGATTAAGCTGTCTATTTACTTCCTGGGAGAGCCACCTGCATATCCCCTGAAAGCCTAAACCTTAAACCCTGAACCCTAATTCGTAGTGCATAATTTGCTGGGTTCAACTCTCCAGCAGGCTCGGTGCTTTCTGGGAAGAATCGGTCAGAACAGTCGAGAAGGATCACTAACACTTCGTTTCGGTGCAAGTTTTCCTGGCGAGTCCAGTACAATTTCCAGGGCTCTACTGCTTCTGGAAAGCTCTGGAGGGCATCATATCCTTGGTCGAGCGTGGCTCTTGAGAGCGAAAGGGTCTATGGCTTTGCGGGGGATCCTTAGGAGCTTCTGTTCCAAGTCAACATGGTGCTACGCCGTCTTTTGGAAGCTCAAGGGTCAACGCCGAATGTAAGAAATCATCCTCTTTTGCATGTCGAAGACGATCGTGCACAAACGTTTGTATGAGTTCTTGATCGAAATGCCGCCATGTGATTCAAATGCTATGCTGAATCTGTATGCGGAATCTGTAGTGATACATTTCCATCATTTTGCTCACCCTTCTTTCACTTTTTTTTCCTTTCACAAGGGTCCTGAACTTGGAAGATGGATTCTACGAGTGTCAGCTACCTGGAACTTGTGATACAACCCACTTCAGGATAAAGGAAATGGACAAAGTAAGCTCTATGGCAAAAGGAAGTTATGATCCAGAAGGGAGAATCGAGCCCACCATCTCTAAGATGTCACATACTGCTCATTTTATGGGTGAAGGGTGAGTGTCTTCCTCTTTCACCTACTTGATTGTTTAATTCTCTCGTTTCAGCTGGCCAAGGTGTTCAATGACACAAATCTAATGAGCTGGCACATGTTTTTGGTAACTTTGTAGTATTGTCGGGCGTGTGGCCCTTTCTGGGAAATATCAGTGGGTCTTTGCGGATGGTGAAATGAGTAGGTTATCTGGAATAATGTCAGCAAATGTGGATAATGATCCAATCTCTGAAGAGGTAATCAAACGCAACTGGTGTATTCATTATGCACTCATAGAGACTAAATGTTTGTTCTTTTGGATTGGTGGATCTTTTTAAACAGTACTCATCCAGCTGGAATTCACAGTTTGCTGCTGGAATCAAGGTATGTGTATATAAATCTGCATTGAGGCAGGCTTCTAATTTAGTTCCATTTTCAGGTGCATAACTTTTCTTTTCTTGCTGTTGTCAGACAATTGCTATCATTGCTGTTCCTCAAGGGGTTGTGCAACTTGGGTCTACTCAAATCGTAAGCTATTTTAGATAGACGACATATACTAAGGGCTAAATGCATGCCTGTATGCCTATGCATTCGAGTATTACTATGCTCATTTTTTCGTGTGTTGTGTCATGTAGATAATGGAGAGTATAGAATGGGTTAACCATGTTAAATCTTCTTTTGGAGCCCTTCAAAACGTCACGGAGACAGTTTTCCCTGAAATGGATCAGGGAAGGTCAGCATACAAGCCAAAGCCAATGGTATGCATTACCTAGAAACACTGAAAAAAGTTTGATAAGGTGAATCAATTATGAGCGGAAGCTTTCCTGCTAGACAATTTCCATTTTCTCATCATTACCTATTATTTTCATCTTGTGTGGGATGGAAATTGGGCTGACTAGCTAGTGGACCAAAATATCCTGAATGCTGATGCAAACACATGTAAAAAGGACTGACCCAGCATTGGGCTGTTTTCTCTTGCTGCTTTGTCATGTACAGACTATTGGGCTGCAATCAGTCATTTATGGGAACTCTAGTGCAATGAAAGAGGAATCAAATGATTTAAGGGAATCGACAGTTCGGGAACCTACCGAGGCTTTTCATGCTATTCCACATAGATCTTTGGTCGTGCAAGCAAGTGGGATGGGAATGGAGGAAAAAGATCTTGGACCTGATGGAAAAGCCTTAGGAACGGTTTTGTCTGCGTCAAAACTAGACCCGCCGCATACCAATCAATGCATCTCTTTATCAAGTCAAAACATAAAAAGCACTCACATCAGTGAGGTAAAGGATATCCATTTGGAAAAGGGCTGTACACCTGCATCTCCTATGGTAACATTTAGAAGCATTCCGGGATCTGAAACAGATGTGATCCTGCCAACATGTTTACACAAGGGGATATTGCTGGAGGATTGCACTGCTGTACACCAATCAAACATGGGCACTGTGGTCCACAATGAAATTTTGGATATGGAAAGATCTTTTGCTTCAGTCAGTAGGATGGGTTTGCAACAACCAAAATTAGTAGTTACCAATCCAGTGCCATCTTTGAACTTTGAACCAAATGCCTCTGTTACAGCTTCAAATTATAATGTCCTGCAAGCTCTTGGGGCTAAGGCTGCTGGTAATAGCGGATATTTCCTAGGATCAAAATTGGAAGATATGTCACAGAGTAGCTATACTAGCAGAGAATGTCATGGCCAAAGCATTGCAGATCCAATCCCTCATTCTGGAAGCACTGACGAGAATCAACTTGTACAAGGACGGAATTGTGAACGTGATTGCTCCTTTGGAATCGGAGATGAGTTATCTGAGGCATTGGGTCCAGGATTCACTCAAGTCCAGGAAAAGGGTGTGACTGCATACAAGGCAAGACCTGCATCACAGATGCTTGGAAGAGTACATGGATTGCCAGAACAGGGTATTGTTGACGTAGTGCCGAACTGGGTTTCAAGCTTCATGAATGAAGAATGGTCCTTTCTAGAGAGCAGACCCGAACCTTTGTTGGATGCTGTGGTCGCTAATGCATCCAGTAGTCATCATTCTGTTTCTACAACCACAGACGGCATCATCTCTTGTAAGTCATATTCAGTCATTGATAGTGAAATTTCAGTTCCAAATACTATGAAAGGAGGCAGCTTCAAGCGTGCAAGATGTGATCCTTCTTCAAAAGATTGTTTTTCGGAAGGCCTTGTGAAATCATTGCCCATTATCTCTGATGGTGATGTGCACATCCACAGAAAGGTGGATCCAAATTCAATGGCCAGTTTTACAGCATCTGCTTGTTATTCACCCTTGAAATCGATTCTCAGTTCTTGGTCAGAAGGCATGCAGAGTATGAAGTCTGGTAGTACACAAGCTTCACAGTCGAAAAAACCTGAAAATTTAAGCAAAGCTCATAGAAAAAGGGCAAGACCTGGGGAGAGTACAAGACCGAGACCGAAAGATAGGCAACAGATTCAGGACCGTGTACGAGAACTGAGGGAAATTGTTCCTAATGGATCAAAGGTACTCTTCCGGTACTTCTGTCCTTTCCGGTATGGGTTTATACCTGACAAACTCATAGATGCTTCTTCTTTTTTGTCCTATAACAGTGCAGCATAGATGCATTACTGGAGAAAACCATAAAGCACATGATTTTCCTGCAGAATGTGACTCGACATGCTGACAATCTAAAGAAGAATGGAGAACTTACAGTAAGAAAATAGCATCGTCTTCTGTTTCAATTCTGTTTAGCTGTTTGCACGAGGAGTAAAGTTCTACTATGGCAGGATGATGTGGAGAGTGGAGCAAGCTGGGCGTTTGAATTGAATGGTGAAGAAACAGGGCATCCCATCCTCGTGAAGAATCTCAACCAGCCTCGTACACTACTTGTGGAGGTACATCACTCTATAGAAAACTCCACTTAAAAGAACAAATTTTGTAGTCTTTTGATGGTGATGATCTTGTGCTACAGATGTTTTGTGAAGAGAAGAGCCATTTTCTAGAGATTGCAGATGTAATACGAAGTTTGGGGCTTTCCATTCTTAAAGGTGTAATGGAATCTCGTTCTGACAAGACTTGGGCACGATTTATTGTAGAGGTAATAATATGAATGCTATCAAATCCTCTTACAGCAATCTCATTTTGAAGTAGGTATAAATTATGCTTCTTTTCTTCATGATTTGCATTTCGACGCTAGCCTCACTAATACATTTTGTTATGGGGAAAAACATATATCTAGGGTTTGGGGTATTGCCCCACCTCAGTATAGCTGTCACAGAATATATTTTGTTTACTACTATCTTGCACACAACATGATCTATAAATTACTACTGTTGTTAGCAGGCCAACAGAGATATACATCGGATAGAAGTCATGATGTCACTCATGCAATTCCTTCATGTCAATGACAATAGTACATCGTCAATGACGGCAGCAAGTCAGTTATCAATTCCACATCAATCTCAACAAACAACTGATAGTAGTAACAGCAGCAGTGCGCATACGCAAATCATATGTGGATTTCCCCAACATCTGCTTCACTTGTAACTGTTATTTGTACCACGTATGCCTTAAATAACTAACTACTTCCCTCGGTGGTGTTTTACTTCAATCACATGAGAGATGTTGCAATCAGAGGGTCATACTAACACTTTTACCATATGCCGGAGCTCACACAAAGGAAGCGGAGGACCAAAGGTTAGTTACTATTTCTTTTATGTATCGAGAAGAAAGGAATACCCTCTTGACAGTATACTGTAGTGGTATTTTGCTAGATATCAAACAAAGCTCTAGGGAATGTCAATTGTACGATTATATTTGAGACTATACTCATGTGGATCTTTTTGTGTTGATAGGGTTAGCTGTATCAAAGATGTGAAGGCTCTTTTATGAGATTTTGTTACCTTTGTTAACTCTGGAAATCAACAAAATCGAGCCCATCTGCAATGCCACCCTGAAGCTGTACAGTATTTATATATATGCATACAACACACACATAAATATTCACATGCTCAGATATTTATTAATCGGTAGCCTATATATATCATGTAATGAAAAGGGTATGAGGGGCTAGTGGAAGAAAATTAAGCTCAGATTATGGAATGCATCATTCCAGCATAACCTGTAATGGCTACAATCGTGTAATGCACAGATACTTTAAGGAAATTAAGCTGATGACAAGAGTTCTCAACTTTAACTTGTAAGCTATGGATTTTAATGGGAAACTAAAACCTCTGAGTTTTTTATTCTATTGTTGAATATCGTCTATCGCGGAATACCTTGTAAACCATGTACTGCATCATATATGGTTTGTAGGCCTATGCGCTTTAAAGCACTCGTTGTGGTTCACAATTCAACTTGGAATGCATAAAACCCTCTTTCATTATAATCATATGTTCCATAATGCAACAGCATGAAAGTAATAAACTGGTTAGCAAACTAGTATATAGCAATGAGTTATGATTTGCACTCCATCGTTTTCTCTTTGGGATTGTGTGAAAGAGAAGAAGAATGTATGCTAAAAATGTACATAATCAACATGGGTTCTTTAAAATACCACATTAGAATATGTGACCAGTTGGGAAAAGTTTGAAGTTTTACTTGTACTTCTGTCGACGGGCTGTGACAAGCTTAACTACATGAGAATCCCTTTGTCACCGTACACTTTCAGTTCAAAAACGATTCATAACTACGAACATTTCTGGGAGAAATTGTCACAACATCGAGTAATTTTGAGATGTTCAACAAATCTTTGCATATGCACAACTCAGAACATCAGGTTTCTGAACGTCATCTATGTTATACACTCAAAATACATGTGGGTGCTCTTATTTCATGACATTAGGATCCCCCTTCATGAAGTGAAAACTTAATAGAGAAATAAACTTCTGCCAGATACAATATTAAGGTTTGCTATGAATAGAAGTAGCTTAAACATAATCCGATGCTCACAATTATGAACATCCATATTGCTCCAATCCATATCGCCCCATCGCAACCTAAACACAAAAATAGGAGTGTTCACTGAATGATCAACAATATAATGACTGGCTCTAACATTTGGAAAGAATTATTGAAATCTAAGCAATTTATCTAGTGCAATGAGACGCTTGTTGATTCCAAATACAGAATCGCTAGACTCCATCTTTACGGCATAAATACTCCATTAAGAAAAATGCATGATAAGCTGAATCTTGTGCAGCAACATATTTTATATGATAAACCGGATCTTGTGCCTCAACGTATTTCACACTCAACATGGGTTACAAAGAGTCTGTATCACACAATACAGAATAATATTCCTACCATCCAAATGATCATGTGCGAACAAAAACTTTTTCCTCCTTTTTCTGCCAATATATACCACAATGATGATGAGCTTGACTAGTATCCGTAATCATCAACACAGATGAAGGAGATGCATGGAAGGAGAGCAATAAGTTGTGATTGAGTGATATATACCGGCGGAATGTAGGACTTACTCGTTCCAGTGTTCACGGCTCTCTGAAGCTGCAATGCCATCGCATAAACAACCAGAAAGCTTCCCCATTTCTCCCTCACAACCTTTTGTGTCATGTCCATGGAAAGCAGAGTGCCTGATTTGATGGCCTCGAGAATCACTTTGAAGAACAACATGAGCCCAGACAATAAAGTGAAAACGATCCAAAGTAGGCACTTCTTTGGTGTTAACGCATGCACAAAACCTATGAGGCTCGCCGATGCATAGAGAGGAATCCAAAAGTACCAATCTGCAGTGAAAAAAAGAAAATAAAACAAACTTCAGCGGCTGTGTTTTTTGGATTCTGGATCTCTTCATACAACTCACAAACATTCATGATGCAACATAAAATGTGGCTATGTTTTTTAGATTCTGGGTCTCTTCATACAGCATCGGAATCTAGCATGAAAAAAACATTCATGATGCAGCATAAACTGTTGCCGATTTGAATCAAATCAGCTTATGACATCCTGAAATTGGAGCTGCTTCATGGCGAGCTGAAGAAAGAAAGAACGAAAAAACATTTCCTACATGTTTTGTTCTCTGCTAACAAGCAGCTGTTGTTTGTTGATGAGGGAGAAGAGTTGTAGTTTTATGTAGGCGGACATACACAAATACACACAATCATTCATAGGGAAAAACTGATAAAAAAAGAAGAAGAAATTTGTCTTTCTTAACACTTGAAGAAGAAGAAGAAGAAGAAGAAGAGCCCATGGATTGAATCTAGAATTGGAAGCCCGGAAAATGGAATTAGATGAGATTGAAATTTGATCATTTGAGATTTGTGTTTGGAGAATGATGATGATGATGATGGTGATCAGTAGACCTATGTCATCAAACTGCACAGAAGCAGAGTACGCAAAAAGTACGGCGCCGAAGATGCTGCCCAGCCTTGAAGTTTCCAACCCCATTACAGAATCTCCTCTTCTTTTCTGTATACAGAAAATTCTAGCCCTACCTCTGATCCATGGGGATAAGAAGGTGGGAAGGGAGCAGGGGACAGTGAAGGCTCAGAGACAGAAACAGAGACTTAGCTTTGGGTCGTTGACAAACACATGGAACAACGTTATTTGCAATTTGAAAAGCTCCATGTTCTTCCACATAAGAAAAAGGGAAATTCTTATCAGCACATGTGGGCCCTTGTATCCACAAACAAATTTAGATACTTCGTCCATGGCTTGCTATGGCTTGGCAGCAAGCCCTAGAAGATTCACAGTAAAGCTGGAAATCAGTATAGAGATTTGGCAGTTGTTGCAGGAGATGGACATGGTATAATAGACCCTCTCCTCCAATCCAACCGACACCCTAAATCCGCCTAAATGATTGAACTGGGTACCAATCTTGCGGAGGTTTGGCAGCTGCACTCAGCCGCAATCGACAGGATACGATCAACTGTTTCAATCAATCTGATGAAACCCTCAAACCACCTGAATGATTAAACTTGGCACTGACCTTGTAGAGATTTGGCGGTTGTAGTCACAGGCAATCGGCAGGGTATGATATATAGCATTTCAACCAATCCGATGGAAACCCTAAAATCACCTGAATGATTGAACTTTGGTACCAATCTCATAGGGCTTTGGCTGTTGGTACAGGCGATCGGCACGACTGTACTGTTTTAACCAATCTGATGAATCCCTAAAACCGCCTGAATGATTAAACTTGGGACCAATCTCTAGAGATTTGGCAGTTCAGATGACAAGCGGTCGGCAGGATAGGATAAACCGCTTCAACAAAATCAACAGAAATCCTAAAACCGCCTGAATCCCAGTAAGGTGATTGGTTTCCCCCAGTCTATAGCACTTTGCTCTGCATCTGCACCTTCGGAACATCAAATTTTGCAGTTACACTATAGTTTTCATGAATGCTTAATTCAAGAACATATTGCTATGAAGCACGCCTCACTTTTGTACCCTACATAAAACATTATAAGAACTGATCTAGCGGTTAAAATTCTGAGATTATGAGCTGCTCCCTCGCATGGTAATATTAGTGAAGAGAGAGTCGTCCCTGCTTTATACAATCAATCAGAATGCCTTGCTGAATCTATTGCAGCTGACATGACTCCAAATGCCCATTTGTTTTCCATTCCCATAGAGCTCGATCAACCAAAGTTAAATAGTCAGAATCTAATCAGCCTACGGATGGATGCAGGGGTATTTGAATATCTGAGGTAAATTCCATCCATTACTGGTTTCTCCCCAAGAAATAAGGATAAGAAAGACGAGACTTGGGTATGCCCTGACTTTTGGAAACCCAATAAGATCCATTCCCATCACCTTTCATGTATTCCATCTTGTATACAATGTCAAGTCATGGACACCTTGGATGATGGGTTTAGTAATTCCTCATGAGACCGTCAGGGTCAACTAAAAGAAACAACTTACATTACCAAATGGGGAGATTTTGTGGTTTGTTCATCAAAAACATTCTGAGCTTCCAACTCGAAACTTTTGAAGTCTTTTATATCAGACATGGGTCTTTCACTGAGAATGCCTTAACAGCCAGAAACTTTCAAAATGCTGACTTAGGTGTCAAAATGGGCAGCAACATAAACCAGTTGTCAGGTTGTCTGGCAGATGGGTAACAAGCTCTATCTTCCAGCTTATTTGAGGGCATTGTGAGCTTGTAAACAATGAGTTGTATTATTGTTCTCTGATTAATGAAAGGTTATGCACCATACACACACATATGCATGTATAAATCAAACATGAGAATTACACAAACACACAATCAATGGTGTGTGTCGCTTTACTATTGAATAAAAAGATCGCAAATAGCATCCTTAATGCCAAACAGGAACAAAATGAAGGAATATTGAGGATGCTTTTAAAGTAGTTTATTGAACAAGAGAGCTCTATGTTCTCCAAGTTAGAATTGTTACCTTGAGATGGCATTCAATACCCAACATCGCTTCCGATATTTTTATGTACTTGAGCTCTGAGTGTTAACAATGGCCCGCCTGAGACATCAATGGTTGCAAGCGTGTTCTTCCATCTTTTCCATGAGGACTCATTCTCCTTCTAACAATGTTCTCGCTATTCTTTGGGTTCTCTCCATCTCCAACTGCATTTGGTAACTCCATCATGTCCTGACCAGTACATGTCAGATGCTTGCCTGGTCTCGATGCACTATACATATATGCACTAATTGAGACATGTTAGCTGTACGACATATTGATATCAGTAAGCAACACAATCTCATCAAAGAATCTCTGCCCTAATTGATTCCTTTGTCTCGGTAATGCTTTGAACCTCTCGCATCTTTTTCAGCAAGAGATGTATTAAGATTAGCCATACTCTGTTCCAAGTCTCTAATTTTCAACTGATAGATGTTCACTTCTTCTTTCAAAGAATTTGCTTGAAAACTACGTGTCTCAGCATCTGAACTTAAAATTGGGAATTCTTCTTTCTCGATAGCCACATTCATCCTCTCTGAGTCCGGCATCCAGTTCCTTCAGCTCCATTTCTTTTTCTTTATCAGAATGCAAGGTCTCCTCCTGCTCAGCTGCAAGGTTCTCACTGAATCTAGACATAGCATTGAACTCTTCTTCTTTTTTCTTCACATCAACCTGATTGGGAAGCTGCAATTCTTCGGCAATCATAAGCTCTTCCTGTAATTTACAGGCTTCTATATCAGCATTATACTTGGACGCTTCCATATTCATAACATGATGGTAAAGCTGCAACTTATAATCAACCATAAGCTCTTCCTGTATTTTACAGGCTTCTGTATGAGCATTACATTTGGATGCCTTCATAATTCTCAATTTAAGCTACAATTCCTGTAAATCATCCACCATGTTTGATACATGAGAACAAGATATTCTTGTTGTGTGCAGGCTATTAATCGACACTTCCTGTATTACAAATTGATCTCCTAATCATGCAAGTGTCACATTTAACCTGAAATTAAAGGTATGCATGCCGATGTGATAGAGCACTCTCGAACCATTCATGTGATGAAGGAAAAAAAAAAGTGCACAAATGGTAGCCTCCCCATCATATGGCTTTTATACCCTCAGAACTATGAATGGACAAGGTATGGATCGTTGGCTATACCTATCTAGATTATAGTGTAAGTATCTTTATAGATAGCTACCTTTTCATATAACCCAGGTAATTTCTATGTTAACCTGAGGGTTCACTTTCAAGCCATCATTACAGCTAGCCATACTACAAGTGCTTGATGAAAATGGACTGATCCCTAACCTCCAGTTAACTTGATGAAAATTCTTGTTACAGGTACATAAGGAGCAGATGATTCCTGTACTTTAGGGTCTCAAACTACCTTACAGATACAAAATGTGTGGCTATATGTATAATTTGATCATCGTGCAAAAGATCAGATCCCAGCATCAATAACTGGCCTATTCTCTACCCAGATGATGATTGTTCTTTCTCCAGCCCTGATGACTCCCATAAAGATGCGCATTTCCAATCCACACTGACCTCTACCAATAACAAATGCATTTCCAATCCATAGTGACCTTTAATCATAGCAAATGATCATCATATATAGAATGTATATCTACGTATCTTATGCTCCTCATAGGCTAATGCTTCACCATGCATTTGAAAATTCATAAAAACGTAAAAATGAAAGGGAACTTTGATCCTTGGTGGCAAATCAAGCTCTTCTTTCTCAGAAATGAGGAGCTTTTTACAACATCCAAAGAAGAATAAAATGAAATCCTAAAAATAGTGAAATCATTCTATGCGTGTGGAATAATAAGCAAAGAAAGCAAATACCTTATTTCTATCTAGACTCTGAATGCCGGAGTGTAGAACTCACTCATCAGTTATTACATCTCTCCCAGTTCTTCTCCGTCATCATCATCATCATTATCATCATCATCTTCTTCTTCTTCTTCTTATCTGTCTGTATCTCTGTTCCTGCTCTGATTTACATGGCGCCTAAAAGAGCTCTTTTAAAATATACTTCCTGAACACGTGCATTTCAGAATTCGCCCAAATGCCCCTCTTAGATATGTATATATGGTAACTAATACTATTGATTAGCTTGCTTGGAAGAGAATGATTCCTGAATTCAGAATTGATTCTTAGGCCATTCATTGGTGCTGATTTTTGTATCGTGAGGATCGCTTTGTCGCTTGATTCACTCTCAACATTCTGATCGTGTGAGCTATACAGCTCATGGATTATGCATGTGTGTGGAACCACCAAGGTTTCGAGCCAAGAGATAGGTTGTGCAAGATAAATAAGAGAAAGCAATCGTTGTTAGATATGTTATATTCCTACAAATGTCGAGCCTTTGGGCATTTTATGGAATGCCCTTGATCCTATCTCGAAAGGAAAAACATTGAGAAAATGGCAATGCATCTGAATGGCTACACCAACATAGAACACCTAAATTTAGGACAATTAGAACTCTAATATGCAATCAAAGTTCATTTTTACTACTGCATTGCCTTGACAACATTTGTAACTCTTTCTTAAGCACATGAATTTGCAAGTAATCATCAAACTAGATGAAGCAGTACTCCCTTGTTCTCAACCTTCCATGCTTTCGTGCATTAGCATCAGAAAACACCACTGCCCATCAACATATCTAGGAATGTTTAACAGAATCGTAGAAGTATGACCTAGTAGCCAGGTGAAAGACCCCAACATCAAAATTTATTCATATATTACTGCAAAATGTCACAGCTTGAGGTAACATATAAACAGTTTTCGAAGAATCGAAAACAAAGGTATTAATGAAGCAGCATTCCTTTTGCTGATAGACAAAAGACTTCCCTAGCTTCACATTTCTTCATCGTCATCATCGCCGTGCACATATACAGCCCTATACCTCTTGCTGATCTTGATAGTTGACGCCCCTTCTTCTTCGTGGGTTACAGTGAGGGGCGAATTTTCATCCGAAAGTTCATCTTCCAAAGGTTCTTCAGATGGAGCTATGGGTGCAGCTTGGTCAGAGAAATTATCCTCCAATTGGATCATTCTACTTCCATTGAACTGTTGAGCCTCCATGGATGATGCTCCATCTCCTGCTTTCGTACTTGCATTGCCAGTTGCTTCTCCTCTATAAAAGGAGAACAAATAACCCACTACTTGTCAAAACATACGAAAAGCAATGGCCAAAAAAACAAAAGCAGAAAGGCATACAAAGTGTCAACAAAATCTCCGTCAATGGGTTGTGCTCCATTTGGAAAAGGCATAGTCTTGTCTCTTCGTCCCGATCGAGCTTCCAAGCTACTACCCACTTTTGTCAGTCTCGATCTTTTCCTTTGTTTTTCAATACCAAAAAGAATAATAAGTCTTGGACTTCAACCTATTGGATTATGTGAGTAGGTAGGTAGATATGTTTATATGCGTGTAAGGCAATACCTCTTAGCAACAAAAGTTTGAATAGGTTCATCGTCATCTTCTTCATGATCATTTTCATTATGATGTTCAGTGACCTTTCCAGGATTCTTTTCTACTACCTCCCTTTCTCCACAATTCCCACGCATTCTCCTGCAGTAGCAAGTTGACAATATTTACCTAAACAATTAGCCAAAACTTTAGTGCTAGGGCCCTACAGAACCTATGTCCTGATAATTATGATCTTCTCCAGAGATTTCTAAGTACAACTTGAGGCTATAGATTGTGATGAATTATTATCTATCATGACAAGTTGAAGCTTTGATGCAACGCTATCAAGATTTGCTGAGCCAGATTTGAAGTTCCGAATGCACTAATGATATGGTTTTAAGTAGAATCTTGAAGACTTACTCCATCATCTGAGTGAGGGTTTCATCATCGGATGACGAGCCATCATCAGTGCTCAATTCCTCATCTGAATTGTCCGAAATTTGTTGCTTACCCTCTTTGCTGCTCTTCATTGGCTTGCTTTTAGGTATAATATTGTCATCTATTTCCTTTCCTAATGCTTGTTGCTTTCTCAACTTTCTTCGCAGAACTGGAGGCTTGAAGTTCATTGATTTCAGTTTACGCCGGACATGTGTGGCTGTAATATTCCCGTCAGGATCAATTGCTTTTGCCAGTATTTCACAGCATTCGGCATTCTCCTTATACCTTGAGCAAAGAAAGACGAATTTGATTATTGGAAAAACAGTATAAGACTCACAGAAGACACTTTTGTGAATGAACAACAATATTAGTAGTTTGAACTTACTGCTCGAACAGTTCTCTTAATTGTGCTTCCTGCTCTTTGCTGAATAATACTCTTTTTCTTCTACAGCCTTGCATATTTAATCTTTTTGGTCTGTCAGGCATAGCTTCTAACTTGCTATCAATCCTAAATTACATGAAAACAGAAAAAAAGAGAAGCTGGATCAATCTCATGCCTGTTCCTCTACATATAATCTCAATAGGAGGAATAATCTCACCCATGATCTATCTTGTCTATGGTGCTCCAGGGTTCATCACCTGCCTCGTCATCTCCAAGTGCATCAGCCAAAGATCTTGGAGCTGCAGCCTCATCATCCCCAAGCGCATCAGATATAGAAGTTTTCATTCTTTTCCCATTTTTGTTACCCATCTTTCTCAATGAGTGGGCCTTATATTCCACAGTGATGAGATGGCAATCATTCCGATTCTTCCAAAAGAGCACATCAAGAAACAATAGAGGCTGGGTTTTCAATTTTTTAAAGAAATTTCTCACAAGCTTTGTCAGGAATGAAAAAAGCCGTTGATGTTCCTCTAGTTTTGAAGCCTTCTTATTCGAAAGGATTTCATAAAACGTCTGAAACAGTGATAACTGAATGACAAGAAGAAACTATTTAATAATTGGGTTCGCAGAGACGCATATTTACAATCTCCCATACAATCAAAATCAAAATACGATACCTGGAATAACATGGGTTCGAGTTCATAATCCTTACAAATCCTCTGCAGCATACAGAGTATGTAGTGGTTTGTGGCAGATGTATTATTCATAAAAGATTTCAACAGCCAGCAATAGTTGCGAATCACAGTATTATCTGCAAACTTTGCAGCACATTTCTTAACATCAAGTGAAACTTCTTGGTTCTGTCGTTCAACCTCATGTTCCATATCTTCATCACTATCATTTTCATCATCTTCTCCATTTGGTTTATTTAACGGTACAGGAGTTTCTTCCTTTTCTTGTTTACGAGAAAGACTCAGAGAATGCTTGGATATTTCACTGGTGTGGAGATCCCTGAGTTCTATCGGTATTGAGTCTTGATTCTCCATGAAACCATCTTTACAGACTTCAGTACTGCTAATAATTTCCTGTTCCATAATAGTTGGTTGAACAGCATTCTCATCCACATCAGGTGGTTTGGTCTGACCACCCTGAATGTCATTGTGTTCCAAATCAACATTCACTTCAGAAATATTATCCAGTTGGGCGATACCCACACAATTCTGCTCATGTCCCACATCCTTTTCTTTTCTTTTCTTCTTAGTTGTCCTCCTACTTTTCTTTAAAACCTAAAGAATTCTCCTCCACCACCCCCCACCCCAGGAAAAAAGAAAAAACACTTACTGAGGATTTGCCGCTGAGAAGACTTATATGTCACAAGAACTTTTGTCTAACATACCCTCAAAGCACCATCCTCATTTGTCAAAAACTCCACAATTCGGAGTACTACATGCACAGTTTCAACAAGATCAACCAAATGACTGCAGCAATAACATGCTTGTTAGCAAAACATTTTACAACAAGCATTTCAAAACTATAATTGCCGCAGATATTTGGAGCATCCAAAAGTTCCAGAATATAAAGGCAGTTTGAACTGCTACCTATGAGCAAGATGAAGTCTATAAGAAGAAATTTGCTTTTTGTAGGCAGAAACCAGTGTTTGCTTTGATGGAGAAGAACATAAAAACGACATTTTTGTCAAAACACACATTTTAATAATATAAGAAGAAGCATCACCTGCGTGGTTGCTGGTGTATATCAAATGACTTTAACAGGTGCAGGAGAAAACTTAAAGTTCCAGTCTCTGTCTGGTCATAGAAAACTTTATATAACAGAATGCGTGCAACCCGTACTTCTTGTTGTCCAGACAGAATTTGATCTTGGGCATCTCTGAGCACAACATCAAGTAGCCGAATCTGTGCACATTATAATTAGTCGCGATGAAGATTTCAGATTTCATTTTTGAAAGATAGAAGAGAAAGTTGGGTAAATTTAAGATTTTCTCAATTAAAAAATAAACATCAATACCATCTCCTTGAACAATGAGCCAGTTACAGTAAGAGATTTCCAATCTTTAGTTTCTTTGGCTCCTTCCGCATACATATGCCATCGTGATACAACCATTGCAAACATATCTTCATCCATTGTCGAAGCTACAGGTCCACATAACTTCCCTTGAAATACGCAACTAGTATCGGAATCTAAAGTATCTGAATTATCTTTGCTTCTACAGTCTGCCTGCATAACCCTTACGAATATGAATTATCCAAGACCAGACGTACCGAAAACCTCAGAGTTTCTATGTTTACATACACCTTCAGTAAACAGCCATAGTCAATAAATACCTTCAATATAGAGAATTTATATCGCTGATAAGCTGTGAAGAACTTGGCAACCTCAAAAAACAACGTCACATCTGAAGACTGAATGCCATTTCGTTCTCTTGAAATATCATCTTTGACAGATTGCATAACCACTGCCAAAGGAAAAACAGGATTTGCAAGATCCATCTTGAGAAACAAAAGTAAATACAAACAAGATATTACTTGCTTAAGAACAATGAATGGCCTAATAAATGATTGCTGAGAGTTTGACAAGCTATAGAAATTTCAACATTTATTTAAAATGATACGTTTTCGATGGAATTGTGATATAGATCGTGTTTTACAGAGAATTGAGATTGTAGGTCTAACCTCAAGCAGTGAATTCCGTTGTCCATTTAAATAATGGGACCTTGACGGTTTTAGTTTCTTATTGTGCATGCTATTTAACATTGTTAATTTACTGAAGAGCTAACTTCAGAAAGCAAATCTGACAAACAGACATGGTGAAGAAAATGCCCACTAAAATGCGTTTACCATTGTATGATCCTGATAAGATTTGGTCTGCCAGTGACTTGAGAAGCTCTACGACTTTTCTTTCTGACGTAGTTGACGAGATCCTATCACATGCTACACGTTTCACTGGCCCATGCTTGAACCTTGGTCCTTTTAGCACAGTCTCAATTGATGACTGAAAAGGGTTCCGTTTCAACATCTGCTTGGAACCATCCTATAAAGAGGAATACACCCTCTGAGACTTGAAGATAAAATGATATATAAATGGCATTGAAACTAGAGTTTTGTTTACCTCAGCCACTCGCACAAAGGATCCACTGAACCGGGAATGACGAGAAAGCTCTTTCAGACGGATCTCCCTGAGTTGTTCTTGTTCCACTTCTGCCATTTCTCTTAACAGACCACTAGCTTCTTTAGAGTTTTTATCCTGCCACGAAATTTGAGGTTAAACTAAGGACTTGAGAGGGAAATGGAAAAGAACGATGAAATAAACATTTGTTTGAAGTAAAGTTTACTCTTGAATTTGGATCATTCACTCGTGCAATCTTCTCTGGGCTCTGAAACCAGAAAATATGATGGAAAATCTCAAGAAACAATAGGCTATCTTGTTTTAGAAGCGGAGCAGGCCCGGATACATAATAAACTAGCGCTAAGAGAAGATCCATCACATTCTCCTCAAATAAATGTTCCAGCATCTGATCTCTTATTGCCAACACTCTAAGATTTTCGGATGCAACTATCTTTTGGGCTGATGCATCCTGAATATCCAAAAGGTTGCGGATCAGAGTAAGCACCAGTTGAACCACTTTCCAATCATCCTCGGAAAAAGTATGGCTGTAATTGCCACATCAAAACCAAGGCAGGCATTACTACACATTAGAAAAAAGGTATCCAGAGATAACAAGAACAAGTATAAATGAGTGAGTACTGCTGCATATCGAGCATAAGTATGTCACACACATGAAAGTACATTTCTTAACTGTTAGAGGCCGATAATATAAGTTTTCTGACCAATAACTCGGGGGAACATTTTTGCTTCTTTCAATGATGATGAGACAAAAGGATCCAGAAACATTGAGCCCAAGTATGTTAAAGAGTGTCTGAATACCTTTCCAGATGCTCGAGTGGTGTTTCGAGTAGAGTCATGATGACAGCAATCGCATCATTATGCAAGAAGGAGACCTTGAACTCTAGCATATATTCAACTTGTTGAGATACATTCTCGGACAATGGATCGACGGGCATAGTCAAGAATACCACCACTTTAACTATTTATGCAAAAGAAAGGAGACCAGATTTAGCCGCATTTCATCTGCTAACAATGTGGCTTCAATGGAAGCTGCGATATGCAAAATGCAAAGCATTCCTCGACCACGGCATCATCATATTTGCCACTTCTTCGTAATTTCACCATTTTACGTTCTCCTTTGTCATTGTGTGGGGTCAGCAAGGAGGCTGATGGGACTCTTACTATCGGAAAAAATGAGAAGCGAACTAACCAGCATTGATGACAAGATCGAGGTCATCGCGGTACCGAGAGATGATCGGCACGAGGTCTCTTCCAACCGTATTCCATTTGCCTAGCTGCCGGAACACGGGCCTACCGGTCGGATGGTCTCGTCTCAGGAACCTCTGTAAATGCTTCAGATTCTCTGCAATTCATCGAATCCAAATCGTTATCTCGGAAGGAGAGAGAAATATACATGCGAGGAGGGGAACGTAGCATCGATAACCACACATCTTCTCCTTCTGGCAACGAGCAAAGGGCGAGGAATAGGAAGATTACCGAGGCAATGCTCTCCTTTGATGTATTGGGCATTGGGATCCTGAGATGGGCAGCCTAATCCGGCGCAGACAGTGTCTAATCCTTCGAGCTCCATAGCCAAGATCCTCTGTCCTCTGCTCAGCAGAAGAAGTGGGCGCCAAAAACCTCCTCTTTTGGTTTTGCATTGAGAGGGAGTTTTCTGTATCTTCCAAAACTACCCCTCCTCCATTCTCTCCGAAACCCTAAAAAAAACACAGTTCTACAAAACCCTAAAAAAAAACACAGTTCCATAAACCCTGAAACCTCAGTTGAGTTTCTGCCCATTTCTTTGATGAGAAATGCCTCTGTGTTTTTTTACGTTTGCGTGAGATGATCGGGCCCACACTCGGATCGCTTGTTGATGTTCTGCATACAAATTCGATTTCGCGAGTGATGGCTGATTGGATCTGAGAGCATACCGGAACGGTTAGTATTTGCTGAAATACTCCTGCGCTAATCGAATGTTGTTTGTGTGTAGCGCTTATAGAAGATATAAAATCGCCTATATCGTGAACATGCATGTGGCTAACTCGCTAACAGATACTCTGATCGTTGATAGCAGGTGTCGTGGTTGTACTCTTTCTCACGACAAACACCATCTATGTTGATCTTATAGGGCCATACTCTTATCGCAAGCAGTATCGTTTTGTGGGCAGCAAAACCCGATGGTTGTGTGAACATAGTAGACGCAGTATGAAATAGGTGTATCTAGATACTCTCTTGATCGAAATAATAAACATTGGCCATGGTTATATCGAGAGACCGTCCACGAATGGTCATTCGACAGCTAAAACCATTCCGTGACAAATACTATTCCCGGGCAACAAATCCGATGATTATGCCAGCATGCTCTAGTCATGACAGATTGTTGTTTGCAGGGCAATGATCGTTTTGGGGCACTCTCTGATTGGCGTTCATTCCAACGGTGGCAGCAGGGATGTGACAAGGGCTCGAGCAGATCGGACCATCGAATCGGGACACGCTCACTCCATGTAACTAATGGATATCGCAATGAATGAGATAGCTAGATCAAGGCACAAAATCTGTTCCCGAATCATGGGCAGCAGATCGGATGCTGTAACGTGCGATGATTCCACGCTCAAGAGCTTCTAATTGGCCCAAATTATCATTCCTCAACAACAAGAAGAAAACCCAGTTCTCAAATCTTGATTAGTAGAACAAAGTTCATGACAAGTCAAGAAGAAGAAGATGTGAACAATCCCACCATCGTCACCATCGTCATCATCATCACCATCGTCATGATCGTCGCCATCGTCACCATCATCATCACCACCATGGCCACCACCATCACCATCATCACCATCACCATCACCACCATCATCATCAGCAGCAGCTGGAGCTTCCTTCAGAAGAAGAATCCATGGCCGTTTCCCTTGGAAAGAGCCGTCAGGTAACGACAGACCAGGTTCTGAATCTGTTCTCCTTCCGCATACAGCTGCACAGAAGAAGAATCCGTGGATAACCCATGCTTCATTATCTGCTTGGCCCCTACCAATGTCCCCTCCATTAGGGTTCGATCTGTGCGATCGTGACATAAAACCCTACCAAGAACTTCGTTGGGCTTTCTGGGTCGCTGCAGAAGTAGAAGAAACCTATTTGGGCGACGTGGGTTCTCTGCGTGGAAAGCTACAAATGAGATTCGTCGAGCCATGGCAGCAGCAGCAGCGGCAGCAGGAGCAGAAAAAGGCATCGAGCTGCGTGGGCATCGGTGGATCTTAAGAGAAACGGAGTATGTGGACTGCAGGGGAACCCACGGAAAAGAATGCAAAGGGAATTCGTGGGCTGTGGCGGAACGATGGAAGGAGAAGGAATCGAGCTCGGCGAGCTATGGCGCAAACACCATGTTATGCAACACAAGCTTGATTGTATTTTTGGTGCCCACAGAATGCACCAAGGTTATCTAGAGGATGAACAGACAGGGCTGATGGTACAAATTCTTGAAAAGGGACATAACATTCCTCAGTGAGGTGATGGTGAGTGAAATCACAATGGAAGGAATGCATCGAGGTGCATAATGCAACGAGAACGGGGAGAACGAACGGCGATTTCGGAACTACAACGAAGAAAGGTATCGGGCCAAGTGCGTGATGCTGTAACAAGTTTCCGGAGACACTGGACAGGAAAGATGTAATGCTGTAGGTGATTTGGATGATGGCAAAACTCATTCTGTAGATGTTGAACAAGGAGAATGTACCGCGGGGGATATGTTGGATCATGTATGGTGAAACCGGATTTGTAACTCCAAACCCCAAAAACAAGTTCCCCAAAGCCCATGAACTCCTGGGAAGGATGTACTGCTGCGAGTGATTTGGATGATGGCCAAACTCAGTCCAATAGATGTCGAACACGAAGAATGTGGCACTGGGGTATGTTGGATCATGTACGATGAAACCAGAGTTTGTAACTCCGAACCCCAAAAACGAGTTCCCCAAAGCCCATGAACTCCTGGGAAGGATCTGCTGCTGCTGCGAGTGATTCGCACGATGGCCAAACTCAGTCCATAGATGTCGAACACGAAGAATGTGGCACTGGGGTGTGTGTTGGATCATGTACGCCGAAACCAGATTCGTAGCGCCAAACCTCAAAAAGCTGTATCGATCGGCTTCTGTTTGGAACTAATCTTGCAACCAGTGGAACCATATACGCAGGTGCTTACAAGCTAGTTTCGTAATCGTAGCCGGTATATAAGGCTCTCAGGATTTCGGGGTGGGTGAAGCATGTATGGCAGGGTATCGGCGACGGCAAGCAGAATGTGTGCAGATTCAAGCACGAGCCGCTTGTATCAAATACAAAGACACACTGACATGGATGGACAGATTAGGTCTGGATGTGGATCTAGCTACCTATTCTTCATTGCTCGGTCTCTACACTCGCCAGCACGCATCGTCCAAAGGCAAGAAGGTTCATGCGCATATTGTCCACCATGGCCAAGATCGCCACATATATCTGAACAATCTCCTCATTCTCATGTACGGGAAATGCGGCGAGCTTTCGGACGCTCGGGCGGTGTTCATCCACATGACGGCTCGGAACGCTTTCTCTTGGAACATCATGATGGGAGCATGCATACAGAACAAGGCTGACCAGGAAGCCATCGGTGTGTTCTCGCACATGTCCCTCCGCGGAGTAAAGCCAGACAAGGTCAGTTTTCTCGGCATTCTTGCGGTTTGTGCGAGCCAGGCAAGCCTTCGTGCCGGCAAGTACGTGCACAATGCGATCGTCGAAGATGGGATGGGATGGGATGTGCCCGTAGGGACAGCGTTGCTCCACATGTATGGAAGATGTGGAACTCTGAGTCAAGCCCGGGAAGTCTTCGGAAGGCTACCGGAGAGGAACGCTGTCGCGTGCAGCGCCATGATCTCCATATACGGGCAACATGGAGCGGGCCACGAAGCGATCCGGCTTTTTCGTGATATGCAAGCGGAAGGGCTAGCCCCATGCGGAATCGCGTTCGTTGCGATCTTATCGGCTTGCAGCCGGGCTGGCCTCCTCGATGAAGGATGCCATCTCTTCTGCTCCATGTTCGTGTCGGGGAATCGTCGTGGCTCGAAGGGCCCGGGCGAGGAGCATTACAACTGTATGATCGATTTGCTCGGCCGCGCTGGGCGATTGAACGAGGGCGAGGCGTTGATGGGGCATTTCGAGCCCTCGCTGATGTCCTGGATAACCTTGTTCAGCGCTTGCAGAGCGAATTCGGACGTGTCACGCGCCGCTCGGATCGTGGAGCGCATCCTCGCATTGCACCCCGGAAATACCATCATATCGCATAAATTGCTCCTCATTCTGGGCTCGGCGGGGGGATCGGGCCCCGATGTATGCTGTGATGGGTATGGTCAATGTGATTGCCGGCGATCGTAGTTGGAGACGGAGATGGATCGTCATCGCTTGCAAAAGGAGAAAAGAATTATTTCAAGCATCGGATTCGAGATTATGGCGCCGCAAGTGGCAGGAAATGAAAGGAGCTGGATGTTTATGCCGATAGGGGCCGATCGTCTCGCCTCGTATGAGCCCCCCCTCTCTCGCTCCATGGCGGAAATGGAAACCACTGGCCAAAAGACCAGAAGGTGTTTGCATACATACATATGAAAGTGTAATCGAAAAGCCGAGGCGGTTCTCGGAGAGAAGTAGGAACCGGATCGAATGCAGCTTTGCAGATGACATTGCTTCATTGTCAGCCCCCATGAGCCCTTTTTTATGGCATGATCTTGCTTGCTCGGATGCCTCGGATCCGAGGCCTAATCTTGTGGATTGCTTCATTGTAAAACCCTATGAGACCTTTTAAGGCATGACTTGCTTGCTTGGATGCCTGGAATCCAAGGACTAATCCTATGGATTTGCTTCATTGTGAGAGCCAGCCCTATGAGCCCTTTTTAGGCATGATTTGCTTGCTTGGATGCCTCAAGTCCAAGGACCAATCTTGTGGATTGCTTCATTGTCGATAAGCTCCACGAGCCCTTTGAAGGCATGATTTTGCTTGCTTTGGATGCCTCGAATGCAAGGACTGCTTGCTGATCCTGTGGATGAACACAATTTTTTTTTACCCGAGTTTCAAACGTCCGAATATATCCGGAACACAACAGTGAGATTAGACGTTGCCCGATTGAACACCTCGGCTTTGGCACGTCTGTTTCCACTTTATCTGAGTTTAGGGTTTGGGGATTAGGGTTTAGCAGACACGGGTTGTCGGAGCTCTCAAAAAAACCCTGATCGGCGGCCATGTTCTTTCATGCAAGTCAACCTCTTCACGCAACTTCGCAGTTACATCATGCAACGTCGAGTTCTCACATTGCAGCTGCAGCAGTCAAGCTCTAGTTCGCCGTGCGGCAACTCCTGGGATTGAACCTTAAGCCCTCATACTGAAAGAGGGGGAGGGGACACTCACTCCTTGAAGCTCTAACCCTAAACTGTCAAAAACCCTGAAAAAAAAGAAAGGGAACCCAGAACCCTCGGAAGCCCTAATCCTACAACCTCCTAGGAAACCTAAACCCTAAGTAAAAAGCCTTGCTTCATACAAGCTATTTCATAAACTCGTTAACCTCAAATCCTCGAAAACCTTAGCCCTGAAAATCTTGTTTCGCAAGTGGAAGAAGCTTCTGGAAGCCTCCGGCAGATCGATCAAGTCGGTCGGTCGATTCCCCACGTTTCGCAAGTAGAAGAAGCTTCTAGAAGCGTTGGATCGATCGATCAATCGACCGACCGATCGGTCGATTCCCCGCGTTTCCCAGGTACACACATCAGAAGCTTGCAGAAGCCTCCGACCGATCGGTCCCCCGCGTTTCCCAGGCAGAAGAAGCTTCCGGAAGCCTTGGATCGAGCGACCGATTCCCCTGCGTTTCCCAGTTACACGCAGAAGAAGCTTCCAGAATCCTCTGACCGACGGATCGGTCGGTGGGTCGATTCCCTGCGTTTTCCCAGGGTGGAAGAAGCTTCCAGAAGCCTCGGATCGGCGCGCAGGTTACATGGAAGAAGTTTCTAGAAGCCTCCAGTGGCGTTTCCGCAGGCGGGAGAAGCTTCTAGAAGAATCGGATGCCGGGCCTTGTTCGAAATCGGCATGTCATGCATTGCATGGCATCGCACCGGCGGAGAGTCGGGTGCTGCGAATCGGGCGCATTCGCACCCGCGGTTTTTCGGCCACCGGGTCAAGAGGGGTTTGCTTTAGGGTTTAGGGTTTTTAGGGTTTTAGGGTTTTAGGGTTTTTTTGGGGTTTTAGGGTTTTTTTAGGGTTTTTTTAGGGTTTTTTAGGGTACAAGAGAGGGGTTTGGTGAGATGCTCCTTTCCTTTGCACTCTTCTCTATCAATCAAGAGCCCACAAATCATGGATGGATTTGCATACTATTATTCTGCCACCATGCTTCTCTTCTAGATCTTCTACATATATTCCAATCAGATGATGCAGGAAGGAGAAGGGAGGAGGAGCTGCTGCCGCTGCCGCTGCTGCCGCCGCCATCGCCATGGCCAGCAGCAGAGCTTTCTATGCCCAACACCACGATGGCGATGGCGATGGCGATGGCGATGGCGATGGCGATGGCGAGGATGGTGATTGTGATGGCTACGATGGCGGCGGCGGCGGCGCTGCTGCTGCTGTGTGTAGCGTTCCCTGGATGAAGGTCGGGCGGCAGCTGGCTGCCTTGCCATGGCTGGCGATGAAGGCGCTGCTTTCCCCTGCCTCCAGCTCCTGGGAGCGATGGCGGCGCCTGGCGGAGCTCCTCCTCCTCGCCGCCTACCTCTGCCTCTGGGCCTTGCCCTCCCTCTTCCTCCATCTCTTCTTCCGCTGTTTCTGCTGCTGCCTCTGCTTCTTCTTCTTCTTCTTCTTCGCGGGCAGCAGCCCCCGGAAGCAGCGGCGGCGGCGGCGGCTTAGCAGCAGCAGCAGCAGCAAGGCCGGCGGCCATGGCGGCCGGTGGCTGATGCCGCCGCTTCCAGCTGCGGAGTCGAGTAGCAGAAGCGGCCGGCGCTGCAGCAGTATCATCCACAGATCAACAACGAGCAGCGGCGAGCAGCAGCTGCAGCAGCAGCACCATCTCCACCACAAGCACCACCATCGCCATCTCCAGCACCACCATCGTCATCATAATCATAATCATAATCAGCATCAGCATCAGCAGCTGCTGCAGCAGCAGCATCATCAGCAGCATCATCAGCAGCAGCAGCATCATCAGCAGCATCAGCAGCAGCATCATCAGCATCAGCAGCAGCATCAGCAGCAGCTTCATCAGCAGCAGAAGCATCATTATCGGCAGCAGCAGCAGCAGCAGCAGCTTCATCATTATCGGCAGCAGCTGGCGTGGAGCGAGGCGGCGGCGCCGGGGCGCGTGCTGTTCGAGCTGCTGGGGCTGATGAGCGAGATGCGGGTGGCGTCGCCCAAGTACGAGCTCGTGCGGGGGCTGGTGGAGTCGATCCTGCACCAGGTGTCGGCGGAGCAGGATCGGGGAGCAGGCCCGGGGCCGAGCCAGATGAGGCGGAGGCAGGAGTGGCGGAGCCCGAGCCGGAGGGCGGCGGTGGAGATGGCGCTGCTGGCGGCGTTCGAGCGCGGCTGCAGGCTGGTGGTGGAGAGGATGCAGCGCGTGGAGGAGGAGCAGGTGGAGCTGGAGAAGCACTGCGGCGATGGCGATGGCGACGACGACGACGACGACGACGACGACGAGGATGACGACGACGACGACGACGATGACGACGACGAAGGCTGCGGATCGGCGGGCGGCAAAGGGCTGGGGCGGTGGCTGTGGGCGAGGCTGGTGCCGCCGCCGGTGGGGCTGCTGCTGGAGCGCGCGCTGTGGAGGCCATGGAAGCTGGCGGCGGGCAAAGCGGGAAGGCTGGTGATGATGGGGCAGCTGGCTATGGCGGAAGCAGCAGCAGGAGCTGCAGGAGCAGGAGATGGCGAGGAGGAGGAGGAGGAGGAGGAGGATGAGGAGGAGGAGGATGATGGGATGATGATGATGATGATGATGATGAGGGCGGGGGCGGGGGCGGTTGTGGGCGGTGCATTCGAGGAGGCGAGGGCGAGCATGAGGCGCTACGTGAAGGAGTCGGCGGGCGTGGAGGTGTTGCTACTACCACCATCACCATCACCATCGCCACCATCAGCACCATCAGCACCATCACCATCACCATCACCAGCAGCATCAGCATCACCATCACCAGCAGCATCAGCATCATCAGCATCAGCATCATCAGCATCAGCATCATCAGCATCAGCATCAGCATCATCATCCTCGTTGTCGGCTTCGTTGGTGGAGGCGGCGGCGGGGATGCTGGTGAGCAAGCTGCTGGGGAAGAGGATCTCCATCATGGGAGGAGGCATTAGCAGCAGCAGCAGCAGGAAGAGGAGGAGGAAGAGGAGGAGGAAGAAGAGGAGGGGCTGGCTATGGCAGGAGGAGGAGGAGGAGGAGGAAGAATGGTGTTCAAACAGCGAGGTTGCGGGAGGAGGAGGAGGAGGAGGAGGAGGTAGTGAGGAGGGGGGGAGGAGGAGGAGGAGGAAGAAGAGGCAATGGCGGCGGCTGCGGGCGGCCGAGATGAGCTCCGAGAAGGCGGCCCACGACCTGCTCTGGCTCGCGCACATGCTTCTAGAATCTTCTTCTTCTTCTTCTTCTTCTTCTGCTTCTGCTTCTTCCATGGGCCCGGGCCTCGTGCACGAGGCGGTGCTGACGTGGAGCCTCGCCAGCCGCCGGCTGCCCGCCCTGTGCCTCCGCGCGCCGCTCCCCCGCGTGCAAGCCGCCCTCCTCCGCGTCTGCGGTGCGTAAAACTGCCCTTTGCTTTTTACACATGCTTAATCGTCGCCGCCGCCGCCGCCGCCGCGTTTTCGAATCAAGGTTCTGTCTAGCTTCGTTGGTTTGCCCGCCTCGGAATCTGGCTTAAAACTTTTGGGTCTTGTAGTAGAATCTGGCTCTTAAGGAGGTCTTTTCCCCCCTGGAATCTGGCTTCTGACCTTGCTTTAAAACCTTGGTTTTGATCTTGGTTTAGATCTTGGTTTAGATCTTGGTTCAGATCTTGTAGTAGAATCTGGCTCTAAGGAGGTCTTTTCCCCCTTGGAATCTGGCTTCTCACCTTGCTTTGAAACCTTGGTTTAGATCTTGTAGTAGAATCTTGCTCTAAGGAGGTCTTTTCCCCCTAGGATCTGGCTTCTGACCTTGCTTTGAAACCTTGGTTTAGATCTTTTAGTAGAATCTGGCTCAGAGGAGGTCTTTGTCCCATGGAATCTGGCTTCTGACCTTGCTTTAAAGCCTTGGTTTAGATCCTGGTTTAGATCTTGTTGTAGGATCTGGCTCTGAGGAGGTCTTCTTCCCTTGGAATCTGGCTTCTGACCTTGCTTTAAAACCTTGGTTTAGATCCTTGTTTAGATCTTGTTGTAGGATCTGGCTCTGAGGAGGTCTTCTTCCCCTGGAATCTGGCTTCTGACCTTGCTTTAAAACCCTGGTTTAGATCCTGGTTTAGATCTTGTTGTAGGATCTGGCTCTGAGGAGGTCTTCTTCCCTTGGAATCTGGCTTCTGACCTTGCTTTAAAACCTTGGTTTAGATCCTTGTTTTGATCTTGTTGTAGGATCTGGCTCTGAGGAGGTCTTCTTCCCCTGGAATCTGGCTTGTGACCTTGCTTTAAAACCTTGGTTTAGATCTTGGTTTAGATCTTGTAGTAGGATCTAGCTCTGAGGAGGTCTTTTTCCCTTGGAATCTAGCTTCTATCTAACCTTGCTTTAAGACCCTGGTTTAGATCTTGGGATAGAATCTGGCTCTAAGGAGGTCTTTTTCCCTTGGAATCTAGCTTCTATCTAATCCTTGCTTTAAAACCCTGGTTTAGATCGTGTATTAGAATGGGGCTCTAAGGTCCTTGGAATTTGGCTTCTATCTAATAACATTGCTTTAAAACCCTGCTTTAGATACTTGTGGTAGAATTTGGCTCTAAGGTCCTTGGACGAAATTTGGCTCTAAGGTCCTTGGACGAATTTTGGCTCTAAGGTCCTTGGACGAATTTTGGCTCTAAGGTCCTTGGAATCTGGCTTCTATCTAACCTTGCTTTAAAACCCTGGTTTAGATCTTGTGGTAGAATCCGGCTCTAAGGTCCTTGGAATCTGGCTTCTATCTAACCTTGCTTTAAAACCCTGGTTTAGATCTTGTGGTAGAATCCGGCTCTAAGGTCCTTGGAATCTGGCTTCTATCTAACCTTGCTTTAAAAACCTTGGTTTAGATCTTGTGGTAGAATCTGGCTTCTAACCTTGCTTTAAAACCCTGGTTTAGGCTTCTATCTAACCTTGCTTTAAAACATCTTGTTGTAGAAACTAGCTCAGTTTTGTTCTAGAATTTGGCTCACCCTGGTTTCAAATTCCTCTACAAATTGGCTCAAACTTCTTCCTTCTCCCAAGAATCTGGCTTATTGTGGTTTAAAAACCTATAGCAGAAAGTTGAAACTGGGGCTCGGTTTTGTTTCGGAATCTGGCTTACCTTGGTTTAAAATTGGATCGGCTTTTGTTTTTTGCCGGAATCTGGCTTATCTTGGTTTGTAGAGATTGGCTCAAATTTTCTTTTTGTCGAAATCTGGCTTACCATAGTGTTTATATATCTTGGGCTTACCCTAGCGTAAACCTGTAGAAATTGGGCCAGCAAAATCTGGCTTACCCTAGTGTTCATATATCTTGGGCTTACCTTGGCGTAAATCTATAGAAATTGGCTCAGCTTTCTGTTCTTCTTGGAATTTGGAATTCGGCTTGAACTCCGGTGGTCATGGTGGCCAATGAATTCAGGTTCAAAAATTCCAGTTCTACCCCCGGAGTCCCAATTTTTGCCACCGTTCGAAAACCGTCTATGAACTTCCCTATCCATTGGATACTGGCCCCCACCCTATAATGCAGAAACCGCAAGCGTTGGGCATTGTATCAGCTCGATTTTGGCTCATCGGATGCTTGTCTGTTTTTGTCTGCGGGTTATTCGCTAGGCCTCTTGTTCAGGGAGCTCAATCATGCGCCGAAGATGAGGATGCTGGGAGAGGAGGAGGAGGAGCAGGGGAATAACGAGGGAGGCGAGGAGGACGACGATGCTACCAGCATCGACACCAGCATCAGCAGCAGCAACAACAGCACAGGTCAGAGGAGGATTATGAGCCTCAAGGCAAGGCTGCTTGTGATGTGGCTCCCCCTGTTCTGCAACGTCCGGAGCGCCCACGATGCCCCCAGCTTCTCCGCCAGCGAGAAGTCGGACCTCCTCCTCATCCTCGAGCACACCATCGGCTCCCTCAGCTTCTGCGAGCAGGAGATCGTGCTCTCCTGCTGGCTCCAGCTCTTTGCCAGATCCCCGTTCGACTGGCCCAACCTGCAACGCTGCTTCGAGAGTTGGCTCTGTTGCCATCGATCGGCTCCGTACGCGTAGAAAGAATAGCTAGCCCAAGGCTCAGTATTTAGTATATATATATATATATATTACACATGCCTAGCTACCTAGGTAGAATATCCTAGGGTCGCCGAGGAATCTCCGAAATTCCCTCATTTTAAGATGTGTTCTTTATGAATCGAAGTGTTGGAAGTCATCTGTTGCCGAAAACAATGACGAGAGATATGATTATTATGTAAGTTTGCATTCTTTTTCTAGTTCATTAAACCAAGTATCTTGCAATATATGATGAGTACATTGTCCGAGATGTTTTATGCTTCTGACCCACCTCCATCTTACATCAACTTGACTTAGAGACCAAATCTAGTTGAGTTACGACTTTGATCAAATCTAGTTCAAGTTTAACGACTTTGATCAAATCTAGTTCAGTTACGACTTTGATCAAATCTAGTTCAAGTTTAACGACTTTGATCAAATCTAGTTCAAGTTTAACGGCTTTGATCAAATCTTGTTGAGTTAAGACTTTGATCAAATCTAGTTCAAGTTTAACGGCTTTGATCAAATCTTGTTGAGTTAAGACTTTGATCAAATCTTGTTGAGTTAAGACTTTGATCAAATCTAGTTGAGTTACGACTTTGATAAAATCTAGTCAATGCGTCAACTTGACTTAGAGACCAAATCTAGTTGAGTTAGACTTTGATCAAATCTAGTCAAGCTACAGTTCGCTGAGAAAAAAACGTTTAACTAGTTTGACGGAAGTGAAAATAAAACTAGAAAATCGTTCCATCAAAGAATTGTTAAAGTTGACTGCCCAAATTAGCAAGTCCAAAATCAAATTTAAACAAATCAATTGGAATTCTAAAAGAAAAATTTGGAGCATCCAATTAGAACTATGACATTGACATTTAGTAACGATTTTGAGAGATTCGGAAGTTTGGTGGAAAAGTTCCTTATTTCTTAGCCAATGGAAACAATTGGTAGTCTAAAAGCACCAATGGATTGTAATATTCATATTAGCCAAAATTACCAAATGACAAACGATAATATTTTAAAATTTAGTGCAATGGTAAATTAAAATGGTTTTATACTATAAGCTAGAGTTCAAATTTCACAAATTGATTTTATACCTTTTATTTTTATTCAATTTGTATTTATTAAATATTTTTATGTTATATATTTTATTTCAAAACAATAATGGTTTATATTATATTTTACAGTTTTTTTTTTCATTCTTGAATAATACTTTTATACTCGAATATGAATACACTAATGTATTCTTAACTAAAACGTATGAAAGCAACACGTAAGAGGTTAACTCATAGTGAAAAATAGTTTCTTCAATAATATCTCCTGATTCAATAGAAATCCATCAATTATTGTTGCAGAAACTGGACGAGAAAGCTTACAAACAAGAATTCTTTGTGTTGAGGCAAAATCTCGATCCATGAAACATGAATTGGTTCTTAAATCTAATAGTGTAGAGTCAAGAATTTGAAGATGTGTTGATGTACTAAGTTGAACTTGCGCTTCAAAAACTTTGCTAACTCGGTTCAATAAAATGGAACCTATGCTCGAAACAAGTTTTAGATGTGTTGGCTTGTCCATCTAAATTGCTCTGATTTTGGTTGGACTTACTTGTTTAACAAGTCATCCAATTGGCTTATAACCTTAAAACTATTAGATTGAGAACAATTGACAAGACTTCTGGGTTTACTAAGGTTTATTAGCGAACATGAATCAAAATTTTTAAGATTACTTACATGATTCACTTGTCTCTTTGGTCGATTTAGACAATCAATTGTAGCATGAATGTACTTAACACTTCTACAAATCACATATAAAGATTTGTAAGATCTTTTATTTCAATAAAATAGACCAGCATAATATAAATAAAGTCGATTTGCCCAACGTCGTTGTTTTTCTGATTTTGATAAGGGACCTCAACGACAAATTGCATCAATCTCCATTGGATTTGTTCTATCAAAGGTAATAATATTGGGGGATTGAATTTGTCCTCAAAGTGGAGAGGTAACTATTGATACATTGTTCAGATCTAAAGCGTGTCATCTGTTGTTGCTCTGAATCACGCTCAAATAAACAATTATCTAATCGAACTACAGAACTTATAGCCGCTTCAATAATTTATTGTCCTCATGAAATGTCAAAAGCAAGTCTTTGACATCATTTTATAACCCATATGGAAATAGATCCATTAATGTTGCTTCATCCCAAGGGATATCACAAGCTAGAAGATTGAAATCTACAACGTATGCTGAAGTTGGTCGATCTTCTTGACATAGCCTTCAGATTTGTTTATTGAAGTTCTTACACTATCTGTATAATTGAAACTAGCTTGAAATTCTGCGATAAACGTATCAAAGTTCTCTAATACAAGGGATTTCTTCTCTAGTAATTGAGTAAAACATGCTAGTGCAATTTGAGTTAATAAATAATATTCTTACTAGCTCGACTCGAGACACATCTGTTAGATATTAGTTAGAATGCATATTAATTATAAGGCGCACTTAGAATCCTCGAAACAGTGACCGTGTACCATCAAATTTTGTTGGTAAACTTAGCTTTGGTTCCTTTATCAGGCTTTGAGCTGTTGAGCCTTGTTACCGAAGAGTTACTACAACTAGTTCAAGTCGTTGGACTTGTTGAGTGAGTTCCGCATGTTATTGTGCTTTCTCAGCACTTACATGTTGGAAATCCCCAAAGAGTTTTTTATCCTTTTGTTCTAGTGTGACAAATTTTGTCATTAAAAGGTCAAGCTCTAAGAAAATATGATCATGGTCTTGCATACTAACTGACTTTGGCTAGATACTTGACCTTGTGATCATGCATTAGCCAAAATTGCTAACAGTTTTAAAAGTTACTTATTAAACTATGTATGTACATTATTAAAAAGTTATATTTTTTGAGATAAATAAGATAATGTAATGGTTAGTATCGAATACTTGTATTGGAGCATGTGACAAGGGTTAGTTTGAATGTCGCCTCAAACTTGGCATGGAAAGAAATAATGTTTTTATTTTTAAACGACAACAACATTCTGCTTTAAGATACATACTTAGCTTCTGTCATATTCGAGAGAAGTGTGCTCACTAGGCTAACTCGACAAGTCTAGTAAAAAAAAAACAATGTTAAGATTGTAGTTGGATTATACTGTTGATTTGATCGATAAACCCTTCCATTAAATTTGCTAGATAAATTGAGCTTAGGCTCACAGAAACTAGGGAGGGAAAGAGTTGGAATGCAGGTAGGTGCCAGTGGAAGTGCCAATAAAAGACCAAACTCCATGGTTTGGAGGTTTATCAACACTGATTGTGGGCTAGGTTTGATTGTCTCGGGGTCCATTGTGGGATTGGCTTGAAGTTTTCATAAGGATTTCTGAAGCATCTTGGTTTTACAAGAACAACTAACCGAGCTCGGAGTTTTGAATACTTTCAAAAGTTTTGTAGAGTTTTGGAAATTTCTACAAGTTTCTATAGAATCCCAGCAAACCATCTAACACATAAGCTTGATTGATGTGGCAGGATATGATCTTTCATACCACTCCAAATGTTTGACAAATTTTGTTGGTGAAATGAGGGCTATTCTTAATACATTTATTTAGTGTTATGCGTGGTATCAGTGGGGAGCAAATGATCACCATTACAGTGGGCACGAGCTATTCATGATTCATAATTTGTATGTCAATGCTAACCAACCATAGAACGAACAATACTTTTGCACGCTGCAAACACAATCGAGAATGTACCGAGCATTTGAGGTTGATAAATTACGAAAAGATTGTTTCAGACCAGAAGAATGGTAAATGCAATAAAGTATTTTAAATTTGAGAAATATAATCAGTTTTTCTTAAAAGAAAGGAAACAAAATCATGATTGTTTTTTAAAAAAATGGGGAAAAAACACAACATTCGCAAACATTGGCAAACTTGCACTCACATTTGCTGAGCTAGCTACATATATAGCAAAGGCTAAGCTAAGTTCAGTGGCAATCTTACCCCTTTCTTCCTTTACTTGTCCTTATGTTCAAATTACATTTATAACCTCCGCGGATTGTTCCATAACAAATTTTCAGACCTTGTTTGTTGCTTTTTCTTGATCTCTTGGGAGGCGATTTATTCCCTTACTGTTTCATAGCTTTTTTTCAAAAAGTCCCTCTCCTTGAAAAAAGTCACCGGAAACGGCTTTTTGAAATAAATGGCTTTTCTCGCAACCTTTTCCGAAAAGCTGGTTTTGTCTTTTGCAGATTCTCTCGCCTCTTTCTCGATCCTCCTTATCTGCCATGGAAAACAAATCGATCGATCGATCGATCGAGCCGACACAATACACACATTTCTTGAGCCCCCACAAAGTCACGCGCTTTTTAAAAGACGCCGTGATCATCTCCATGAGATGGTTTTTTTTTTTCGTAATTGGCATTGTTCACCTTGATTGTACTCGAAACGGTCGAAAAAGAAGCGCCCTGAATAGAGAGGACGTCGCACACCATGGAATAATCTGAAGAATATGCAGCAAGCAGATCGTTGTGCATGGAGTATCCGGGGTGCGGGAAATATCTGGTATCATGATCGATGCTAAGCACCTTCTGTGGTTGAGGTCCCGAGCGCATCATCTGAAATGGCCAGGGAATCGAATCTGTCACCATGACAGAGAGTCCTAATGGGCCTTTAAACAAGAGCCCACTTGGGCAGATCAGCTCGGAGGTTGCGTTCAGAGCCACATGTGGTGGCACCAGCAGGGATGTTGCCAGGGCAGAAGAGGAAATGCTTTCCGCTTCGGATCGACGCAGAATGAACCATATAAAATGAGAGAGGGGGAAGTTTCGGTGGTGCTTCCAGTTTGCACCTCGGCCCTTTGTTTTACCTTTCGTAAATGTACGTTTGTATTAAAACAACATGACAATACAAAAAAACCCAAACTACTCGTTTTCTCACTCTCTCTCTCTTTGTCGCTGTATTCATCTTTTTCTTCTTTTCAGTTGTGGGCATCTTTCGAGAAAGATTGCTTTTTTGCGATTGGAAAAAGATGCCCAATACTTTCCGGTGTGCATGGACAAACATATAAATATACATACATACATACGTACGTACATACACACATACAGGCATAGTGTTCATCTGGTTTTGACTAGTCTAGCTAGATCAAGGGTCATGCATGCACTTGAAGATGAGGTAGATCAACAAGAAGAAAGGTGCCATCACAGTGAAGATTCGGGAAATGAATGCCCCACCATAGATTATATACTTGCTTCTGCTTCAGCTTCAGCTTTTGCTTCAGCTTCTGCTCCTTTCTGGCTTGGACCAACCTTTTCCTTTTAGAACACCACTGTTTTCCTTGGCAAACACTCTCTTCCTGCTTTCCTCTTCCTAGTGGGAAAGAGCAGAAAGCAAGAAGGAAGGAAGGAAAGAAAGAAAGATATATTAACGTCTTCTTAAGCCGACATGGCCCATCAGAAAGAAAAAGAAAGTAGGCTCGACAGTTCGATCTCGACGGAACGGGGGCTTCATCAATACATCCGTAAAGGAAGATACCCTGTGCCTGAAGATGGGCCACGCGGAAAGCTGAACGATATACATATCGTACCCCTTCCCGGGAAAAAAAGAAGAAGAAGAAGAAGAGGAAGAGGAAAAATTGGAAATCGAAGAAGACTTCGAACGATCTTATGCGACATTGCATTCCTGAAAGATATGTTTCGAGGAAGGAAAGAAACCGTAGAAATGACAGAACGTAAAGCAAAACAAGAGGCCTACATCTTTGAAGATCAAACGTTGTGCATAAAAAACAGAAATGGATTAACGCTTTTATACGCAAAAGACCCATATATATGCACACATACATACATACATACATTTGATCACTGTGTTTTGGAAGTTGTTGTAAGGTGATATTCCAAAAGCCATTACCTGACACAGACTCATAGTATCGTGACATTATCCTTCCACACATGCACATACACATGCATACATACATATACACATATACATTCATACACATTGTACTGACAAAAAAGGCCGGCTTTCCGCGGCAGTTATGAGAAAAGAAGCGTTGTCATTATCTCCCGCCTTTTGATAGCTTTGAAAAAGACGAGATGGTACTGTTACCGGGCGGGGTAATCATTACATTCCTTTTCGGCTTTCCAAACACTTTTGAAATGATAATGTATGTAGGTATGTATATGTATGGCAGTGTGTGTTGTAAAAGTATAGCTAAAAATTGTCTTTAGTTAGTGGTTGTGTCAATCCCATTGTTTTACTTGCTACAAATTGGTTCACAAATAACATGTGCCGAATGCTAGCTTCGAAAGTCGTTGGCATTACCTATCACTGATCAGCTCAAGGTTAAACTTAACCATCGGTTAAGGATAACACTAAGCCTAAGTAAGGAAGGCTAACTAAACTTAAACTATCGATTTACGAAGGTCTCCCTTTTATCATGGCCCTTGAGAATCAACAGCATCCCATGTGATGCATAGTAGTCTGTAGGAGACGTGTTTGAGTTCGTCTTCTCATATACTAAAGGTGTATTTGTCTCCACATTCGATCGAATCCATGTTATAATGGGAGACTCTGGCCTTATCGTAATTCTAAAGGTATGTATGCATCGTCATCAGATAATAGGATTCCATCAATGTGCTGGCAAAACATCTTGTGCGCATGATCAGACCGAACACTATATATAGATAATATATACATCACATGTTAGCCCAAGTGGACTTACATACTGGTTGTTCATGATAAACATGGTTAGTACTCCCTATAGATGATCTATCGAGTGGATAAGATTGTCTAGCAATCCTCGAGTGTCGAGTTGGTGCTGAGCTCGATGGTTAGAGTCGAAACAGTCACCACCTGAAAAATATTTGGGCAGTGAGTGGCTTCATATGAATCACAATAGGTTATGATATGTTAGCGTTGTTTTGGGATGTGGTGATATTGCACTTCAATGTGCTAGAAGGCTAATAGACACCAAATTTTGTGTTTGTTATATTTGCACATAAGACACCAAGCAAAGCCAACCTGACAATCTAACAAAAATCCAAGATAGCGATCTTACAAAAAGCTCAACAAAGTTGATGCTCTATATATTATAGTTAAACACATTTAAAATGAATGTGGACAAGCGATTAAAATGAAATTGCATGAGTTACCCTCCATTGTCAACATCCTAAATCATAACAATCATATATTCAAATATCTTTTTATGTAAATCCCCAAGACTTGATAGTCTTACCTCGACTTTCACATGTTTTTCGTATTTTTTGTATAATCCAAGGCGAACCCAATGTGATTAAATAGGCAACAAGGAGATACCAAGAGTTTCTTCCTTCTCAGCATCCTAAATCATATTAGTCATATATTCAAATATTTTTTATATAAATCTGAGACTTGGTGGTCTTATTGTAACTTTTACGTGTTTGTGTAGTTTTTCGTATAATCCAAGTTAAACCAATGTGATTAAACATGCAACAAAGAGATATTTAGAGTTTCTTTCTTGTTAGTATCCTAAACCATAATAGTCATATATTCAAATATTTTTATATAAATTTGAGACTTGGTGGTCTTGTCTCGACTTTCACGTGTTTTGTAATTTTTTTGTATAATCGAAAGTAAATTTTTTATGTGTTTTTTTGTAAGGAGATATCGAGAGTTTCTTAAGGATTGATAACATAAAATAAAAAACCTTAATGCAATTTCTTCAAGCAATCAAGCGACTGTGAAGTACATGTTGAGGGCAAGACAAAGTGAAACAAGGATGATGATGCCAATACCCTTATTATAGAGATAAAAGATTAATTTAGTGGTAAAACATTTACAAGAAAAGAATACTATAAAGACACGTATTCTAAATATTTAACTTTTAACATGTATAAATTGAAATTTAAGGAGTAGTTATTGAAATCTAGAATATGCAAACAACATCGATAATTGAGTTTGAGAGGGTGCTTTTGGCAAAATGCATGCTCAAAATGGCATTGAGGATTACTAACACAGGTTAACAAATTAGTTTGAGGAAAAAAATAGAAAATTTTATATGCATAACAACCACCTCATCAATCACCAAGTCAGGTTTTTTTAAGGAAAAATGTCTTATTATTCTCGATGTTACCAAACTCTTTGTGATATGTCACATTTAAAATTTATATACATAGCATTATCAATAATGTGTCAAGTTTATTGTTAGGACTAACTCAAACCAAGGTATCATAAAGGCTTATCAATTTATATTGGTGAACTTCTAGTCAAAAGACTTCTCTCAATGGTATTACACCAATTATGTTGATCTTGTTATCAATTTAAAGATATATTTTGATTATAGTATATAATAATATGTATGAGACGTATGAATAATATCCTAAACCAATAAAAGTTAAATATACCCTTAAACTTTTCAAGTATAAAAAGTGACTCAATATAATAATAAAATCATAATAATCACTAATTTGTCATGTTTTTCCACTCATTTCAACCACCATTTTATAACAAGAAAAAAATAGAATTAACTATGTTGATAAAACAAAAAAAACATGTTATATTATTGAAAATATACATGAATTGCTCTATCATTTTATACCATTCATGAGTTTCCATGTTTCACCTTGCGTTAATTTCTTCATTAATCACAATTCAAAATACATTTTTTTCCATATGTTCAAAATTTCCTTTCACGTTAGCTTATCCTTTTCACATGAACAAATTATTTCTCTTTTCGTGTTGATTTATTCTTTTTATATGTAAAGATTTTTCCTCCCTTGCTAATCTTTTTCATGTGATCTTTGACTTTCTAAGTAAATTCATTTCTTGAAGAGGTACATTCTTCATTCCTCTTCTCGATCTAATAATTCCGATTCCATAACATACCTAATTAACATGATTAAAGGGCAAGATGTAGAGACTTCCATTTGATCTATCAAAGTACTCAAAAGTAGTGAAGTTGAAAATAACATTGCTTGATGTAAATTAACTTAATATTAGAGATTATCTAGTTTTGTGGAACTTGCGTTGTACAATAAATTGATATATAATAATTTTATGAGAAAAACCATGAAACATGTACCCAATTGTTTGAAACTTTATGTTTAAGTTCTAACTTGTAGTATTTTTTATATTTTAGTGAGAGTCTGTATATTTTAGTGTTACAAATATAAAGAGTGTCACAATACAACGATTTAAAATGTAAAATATATTTTGTGATTATCAAATGAATAACCTTATGACATAAATAAGATATCGTACTTAATTATCTAAATATGTCGTGTATATTGTATTTGTTAGATAGGATTTATATTAGGTTTACAAAGTTCTATAGAGTTTTTAAGTCTAAAGCATTCTAGAATACTCTAAAATATTTTCATGCATATACTTTAGCTAACCTAAAAATATTTATAATCTATTTTATCTTTATCAAAAGATAAAACACAAATCGTAATTTAATGTTCTTGTTTTATTATATATTATAAATTAATAGATTGATTATTCTTTAGTCGTACGACTATAACCTTGTCCCCCTTTCTCTATTGTTGTTCGAGATTAGTATATCTGTGTCAAAGAGATATACCTAGGTGTTGTCTAATTGTTAAATATAACAACGAAAATACACCTAGGTATACACATTAAGACATTCAAGAGACACATTTAAAATAAAATACCTTTATATCTCTTATTGTTTTATCAAACCCAACATTTAGCCTTATACATACGAATTTGCATATCTAATTTACTAGGTTATTAATAACTATATCCCAGAATTGTCTTTCATTTTACAACAAATATTTTGTATACGTTCCTTGAACAATTTAGTAGTCATTTTATTTTAATATTAATAGAAGTTAAAATTAATATAAATATAAAAATAGACCATATACTGCATTGCAAGAAAATTAGCCCTAAATGTCGACCAATGAAAAACTATGTTTGTTGAGCAACATACATTCACTGCAAAAACAATGGAGATAAAAAGGCTAATAAAGAAAATTAGTAGTGTCAACGAGATATTTTTCTTGGGGGCAGTCCTTGTCATCATTCTTATCACAAGAAACTTTACTGCTATGTGATAGATTTGGAAAGTAAGATATAATTTTGATAACTAAATTAATTAGTAAAGTTTGAAAAGAAATTGTGTCAGTAATAAAAGGCCAATACGACTTGATAAACAAAGACTTATTGATGACAACTTAGAGAAAAGTAAAATTTCATTGTTTGTAAACAAATGACTCTTTTTATCGTATGAAATGTAGTTATAAATAATGGAATTATCGAACACCATGATAATTATTTTCCACCTATCACATAGAATAACATATAACATTTAGAGTATCTAAAGCTTCCAAGGTGTCTTAAATTTTTTGATATATTTTAGACAAATCTTTTTGAAAGATATATATTTGTTATTATGTTTAGCTTTATTGCTATAATATTGATAACTAATAAAAGGATATTTTTTGAAAAAAAAAACCTGCATATATGTAAATACGTTTTCATTCATCAATCTTGATTTATAAGTGGAAATCAAAGAGCAAGAGTGGTAACAATAATAAAAAAGCAACATATCTTTTGTAAGTATGGTCTCTAGCTCACCTTCTTGTTCTCTCTTACAGGGCAGGCATAGATACATAGATACAAACATACATGGTTTCTAGAAGAATAAGAAGAGGGCCTTTGCCTTTCTTTCCAAATCATCAAAGATACCATATAAGAGCTTTGATTGATCCGGACCAAAGCGTATACAAACAGAGCATGCCGATGGCATGATGCATTAAAATGATATGGGGTTCACAATCGGCGTCATGTATATTGGGGGCTAAACCCTTTCTTGTGAATCTACAACAACATCATCATCGTCATCATCATCATCATCATCATCATCATCACCGTCCAAGGTGATGATTTCACAATAGCCATTCAAGTTTATAGGAAAAGGTGAGGCAGATGAACTGGATGTACCCATGGTTATGGCGGTGTAAGGTTGGATGTGTGTGTGCGCATGCCTTTCTTGCATGTTAAAAGCACTAACGAGTTGGTGTGCGTCGATCCATTCGTCGGCTTTTCAGTAAGGAAGGTTTTCTTTCGAGCTGTAATCCGCTTGCTTAGCTGGGATACAACGAGGAGCGCATGTGTGTCGAATGCAGTTGTTTTCATTTCATAGAAGGTCGGTAAAAGTCGCTTGTCGCCAGATAAACCCTAAAACCCTAAAACCCTAAACCTTGGAACTTCCAAGAGAAGGCCGACATTTAGACTCTCAAGAATGTTGATAGCTTAAAAGGAGCAAGACTTCTAGTCCAGCACTACATGGATGCTTCCCCATGAATGGGAGGGGGGTTCCTGGGAGTAGAATACCCTCTTGTGTAAAGCTAAAGCTAGATGTCCCGGAAGTGGGCAGCAGTAGATCCTCGTGCAGTGTGGAAAGGGTGCTACCGCGATTCAATGGTATGGAGCCGTATGGACGGCGATAAAAACAAGGATGGAGGAAACCCTAACATTTGGCATGACATTGGAAAGAAAGAAAGAAAGAAAGAAAGATATATTAACGTCTTCTTAGGCTAACCTGGCCCCATGAGAGTGTGTGTCTGGGGGCAAAAGGAAGGCTCTCCGTGTGGTCCCTTTACATAAAACTTTCTGCAAGCAGACAGCTTTGCTGTATTGCCACCTCACGCTTTGCTTATAATTATAATGCCTTTTGTTGTGTGTATGCATGTGCGCATATACAGTGTGATACGAACGATCGATGGATCGAGTGTGTCAGCATGGATGGATGGATCGATCCCCATTCATGCTCGACATGATCATCGTCATCATCCATCGTAAGTGTAGTAGATGCATTATGTGGTCACCTAATTGCAGAAGACGGGTCCAAAGATGACCTTCTCTGCGTTTGCGCGTCGACGTATTTATGGAAGGGATGCGGTGACGATAATGCATAATACATTGGACTCTCTGTGTTCATCGACGGACGAACGGATGGACAGATGGCCAAGAGCCCCTCCCCCCTTTGAGAAAGAAAAGGGGTAGGTTGTCTTTGGTCAAGTACAGTTATGGGGAACCCTTTCCCACACTTTGCATGCACCACCGACCAAGTCAATCAGTAGTATACCGATCATCTGCACGTGGTCAGGAAAGATTATCGGCGAGATAGACAGAAGGCGAAGATGGAGAGCGAGTGTGAGATCACGCACAGGTAGCTCTCTCCGCCGCCGCCGAGCTTCGTCAGTTGCCGCTGCTGCTGATGCAAGTGAAGCTGTAGTTTTGTTGCTGGTGTCGTCGCTGCTGCTTCTGCTGCTACTGCTGCTGCTGCTGCTGCTGTTTCGCTAATGGTGTTACTACTGATGCTGGTGCTAGGTGCTAAAGCTAATGCTAGCCGATTGGCGGATGCTTCGGCTGTTGCTGTTGGAGCTGAAGGGGTCAGATGCTTGTGCTGTTGCCAGTCGTCGTCGAAGTCGTAGAGAGCTTTCTGTTGCCGATGCTGAAGCCGATTGCTGTTTGCTGCACTGCTTCCGCGGTTGCGGGGCAGAAGTCGAAGCAAAGCCTGGTGATGATGGTGATGATTTTAGAGGTGATTAAGGGTTTGGTGATGATGGTGATCAAGCCCATGGGCTTGTTGGAAAAACCATGTTCCCAGGTTGGTTGGTGCGGTGGTCAAATTTGCCAGCCAGATTTAGAGGTTCACATCCACAGGTGGAAGAAGAAGAAGAAGAAGAAGAAGAAGAAGAAGAATGATGAAACAAAGAAAGAAAGAAAAGAAAAGAAAAGAAAAGAAAGAGAAGAGAGAAAAAGAAAGATCTAGAGGGAGAAGGGCTGTCTAGAGAGAGAGAGGGAGGGGCCGCTTTTGTTTTTTTAGAGAGAGATTCGTTATGAGGGGTGGAGAAAAGTCTTGAGAGAGAAGGAAAAAGGTCGCTCCTCTCTCCTCTCTCCTCTTTCTCTCTCCTCCTTTTTAACGCGCTGTCGATGTATGAAGGAAAGAAAGAAAGTGGGTTTTTGTTCGTGTCTTGTCTCCCCCCTTCTCTCTCTGTCTCTCTCTGCCTCTCTTCTCTCTCCTCTCTCTTCTCTCTCTCTTCTCTCTCTCTCTACCCTTTTGATCAGAGAGCAAATTATGGCATCGTCTTTCTCCATTGCTTCTTCTTCTTCCTCCTCCCCCTTCCCCTTCCCCTTCCCATTTCTAAGCCTTGCCATATCCGTCGAGATCTCAGAAGAGCGATTCTCCCTCAGAGGGGCGGAGCATTACACGATCGTTGTTCGGATTCCTCGCATAGCAGGTAGCAGCAGAAGCACCAGCAGTTAGAAGGAGCAGCAGCAGCAGAAGCATCAGCAGCAGAAGCAGCAGAAGGAGCAGAAGCAGCAGAAGCAGCAGAAGAAGCAGAAGCAGAAGCAGAAGCAACAGAAGAAGAAAGAACGGAGCAAGCTCGCACTGCTAAGGTAAGCCGAGGGAGAAGAGAAAGGCAGAGCGTGCCGGCGAGGGGAACGACGCAGAAAGCAGCAGCAAGGTCATTTCCCTTCCCCTATCCTGCGGCGGAAAAAAACAGTTGTGTGGGGGCGAGCTTCCATTTGGAAGCAGCAGCGATCGACAGCCTGGAGATCGGCAGCCTGTGGGCGTAGATCTTTGCTTCGGCGGGAATCGAACCAGACAGACAGAGATCGGTGCTCTTCTGAACTCCCTGCCTGATTCTCGGATTCCTCCATGGAGGACCTGTCGGGGCTCTCCAGAGGCCCCGACCATGAGAAATGTGTTGATCCGCTCTGCGATAGATATGTCTGCTTCTAACCCTGAAACTCTCTCTCTGTGTAACCCTAAAACCCTCCGAGGATAGCCAGAAGAAGAAGAAGAAGAAGAAGAAGAAGAAGATCTTAGCTCAAGGCAATCAATCATCCGTCTTCTCCAGCGCCGGAATCCTTAGCCCCTTCCCAATCCTGAATCTGAAAGAGCGCTGCATTTTCGAAACCCTAAAGGGACAAAGCGCGAATCATCGGCGGCTTCCATGGTCGAGGTAGCGGAAGCAGGCGGGGCGGAATCAGGGCCCAAACCCTAAAAACAGAAAACCCTTCTACCTGAATCGGGGCAGATTCGGACAGACATAGACAGAAAGGAAGGAGAAAACCCTATAGGAACCCTCCTGAAAGAGGCCAGGAACAAGAAGAGCAGGGCATCCAAAGGAGGAGGCTTGCGGTCGAATCCAAACCTTTCTACCCGTAGAAAGGAGGAAGAAGCCCTAATCTGAGGCTTGCACCTGAATCCAAAAACCCCCGAGGAAGAAGAAGAAGAAGAAGAACCCTAGACTCTGAGAACAGGGCTTCCGCCGGAATCTGAAACCCTAAAGGAAGAGAAGGCGCGAGGAAGGAAACGGTCGAGAAGCTTGCACCTGAATCCAAAACCCCTGAAGAAGAAGAAGAAGAAGAAGGAGAAGAAGAAGGAGAAGGAGAAGAAGAGAAACCCTAGACTCCAAGAACAGGGCTTCCACCGGGATCCGAAACCCCAAAGGAAGAGAAGGCGCAAGGAAACCCGAATCAGGGCTTCCACTGGGACCCGAAACCCTAAAGGAAGAGAAGGCGCAAGGAAACCCGAATCAGGGCTTCCACCGGGATCCGAAACCCTAAAGGAAGAGAAGGCGCAAGGAAACCCGAATCAGGGCTTCCACCGGGATCCGGAACCCTAAAGGAAGAGAAGGCGCAAGGAAACCCGAATCAGGGCGAGTCGGAGAGCCAGTAGAAGGGGCAGCCCAGAAGGAAAGGAACAAACCCTAAGGAAAGGAAACCCTAAACCCTAAACCCTGATCCCTGAACCCTGAATCCTAAAAACCCTGGACCCTAAACCCCGAACCCCAAAAACCCTAAGCCACCATATCTGGAAGGGGGGGAAAACCCTAGAAGAGACGAGCGAGCGAGCAAGCGAGCGAGCGATCGAGGCGGAGGGGAAAAGGAAACCCTGAACCCTAAAAACCCTAAACCACCATATCTGGAAGGGGGGAAAAACCCTAGAAGAGACGAGCGAGCGATCGAGGCGGAGGGGAAAAGGAAACCCTAAACCCTGAACCCTGAACCCTAAAAACCCTAAACCACCATATCTGGAAGGGGGGGGGGGGGAAAACCCTAGAAGAGAAGAGCTAGCGATCGAGGCGGAGGGGGAAAAGGAAACCCTGAACCCTGAACCCTAAAAAACCCTAAACCACCATATCTGGAAGGGGGGGGAAAACCCTAGAAGAGACGAGCGAGCGATCGAGGCGGAGGGGGGAAAAACCCTAGAAGAGACGATCGATCGATCGATCGATCGATCGGGGAAACCCTAAAAAGCACAGGGAATGAGGGCGGCGGCGGTGGCGCAGCAGACGCTGACGGCGGAGGCGGCGGCGGTGCTGAGGCAGGCGGTGGCGGAGGCGGGGAAGAGGGGGCACGCGCAGGCCACGCCGCTGCACGTGGCGGCGGCGCTGCTGCTGGGCGCGCCAGCGAGCCCGTTCCGGCGAGCCTGCCTGCGGGCGCACCCGCAAACCAACCCGCTGCCGCAGTGCCGGGCC